>CATIWQ010778152.1:0-11286 GCA_949673415.1 Euphorbia schlechtendalii | reverse complement strand
ATAGTTTACATGCTCATTTAATTATGTTCATGCAATTGTATTTACGTGGATATCAAATAATATTAATTATCCAATATTTTCGGGGTAAATAATAAATAAAAAAATACAATTAATATTTAAATACGGATCCGGGTTTCATTACTCGGACCCGTTTCCTGGACCCAGACCCGGATCCGGACCCGGATCCGACGGGTCCATAAAATCTATATCCGGACCCTAAAAAACGGATACGGATCCACGGATCCGGACCGAGTCCGGGATCCGTTGCCATCCCTATCCATGACTAATTCATAGTGTAAAAGTGCAAGGATATAGTGGGAGCCATGTAGAGTGAGAACTGCACATACGTGTTACTATGAATAGTCTAAATATCCCTAGTCGTAGTTCCATTGAGACTAGACATAAATGGAGTGGATAAACTAGCATGTGTAGGCTCACTCCTTTTATTAGTTCCAAGCGGTCGATCTCACGAGCTAAAGGTGGTATCTTAAGTTAACACATGAATGTATTCGGGTAATACATTGGAGACCGCCATAAGACAGACACTCGGAATTAACTATATCCATGTGTTAGTGTCATGTCTTATTGCAGTAGCAGTGTGAGTATCTTCAAACCTGAGATACCAGTTACCTTATGTAGGAGTTGCTATACTTTGGGTCATACTTATTCATACCCTAGCGATTAGGATGACACAGGTGATTACGGATATAGCGATGATCACATGTTGGTAAGCTGTGTAGTCAAGATGGGATCCACCGCTCCTGATATAGTAATATAATGGAGATCTACCTTAGGGCCCCTTATTGAGGTTACACACTCATAAACCTCTAATCAGAGTATACGATTGATGGAACTGGTTTCTAGTCAATCAAGATACAAAATCAATGATTGGTGTTCTTCATGAATAAGTTTAATTCCAGGGTAGCTACGGCTATTACATGAGCTGACACTTAATCCGAGCTCAATAAACTAGATGGTACTTAACCTGATGGAATGAGTGAATTATACTAGTTACTACTGCAGAACCGGATCAAGCCATAAGCACGTGACTTTCCAAGTATCAGGGGATCATACGCCTTTGCTAGAAAGCCTATTTGATTGTCTAGAGCTATCGGGTTCCATAACGGTCTGAAACACTGAGCCTAAAGGTTCCCGAATGGGAATCCAAGTTTAGGTTAACCTCTAGCGACTCTATACGTTTGGATCCTATGAGGTCACATGCTTTGGGTTTTTATCAGACCATGAAAAGAACCTATGGACTGGGTCTATACCGAAAGTACAAGTTGTGAAATCACTGAGAGGAATTATTAATTGGTTTAACAGAATTAATAATTTAAAGAAATAATGAAAAGATAGGGAAAAATAGTCAAAGCGAGCAATGGAATTTTCCCGTTGCAAGTGGGCCCCGAAAAGAACATGGGGTTTTCAAGGTGGGGCCCGCATGGCTACCCCGTGGGCTGAAAAGCTCACAGGATTCTAGCGGGTGGGGCAAGCCCGCACGCTAGTGGGCTGCAACCATGCAAGCGTTGCCATTGGCATCGCTTGCGCGGGCCGCAAGCGTAGGTTTACGGCTGATGAGGGAAGCCCGCATGAAACCCACGGGTCGATCCGCAGGTTACCCTACCCGCGAGGCTGACCCATTGGCATGGGATAGGATTTA
The DNA here is from genome assembly GCA_949673415.1 of Euphorbia schlechtendalii. NCBI lineage: Eukaryota > Viridiplantae > Streptophyta > Magnoliopsida > Malpighiales > Euphorbiaceae > Euphorbia > Euphorbia schlechtendalii. The sequence goes on along the minus strand of CATIWQ010778152.1, from coordinate 9,626 downwards.
TCCTATCCCATGCTGAGTTAGAGGGGGAGTCTAACACTCCCCCTTTTTCCCTATAAATAGGCTTTCAAAGCCTCATTATTTTATGTATACACACCAAAAAGCTTTGAGCTTATTTCTCTCTGATTTCTACTCCCCTCTTCTTTTGTTGTGGAGTTTCTCTAAACAAATCGAAGAGTTCTTTTAGAAGGCTCAAAGTTTAAGTGAGGTTTCTACTTCAGATTTTCTGGTTGATTTGGAAGTAGTCTAGAAACTGTTTTTTATTAACGGATTCTGCCTCTTTGAGGTTTTGGTCGGTGAAGATCCATGTGGATCAAGTCATAGAGGCTCTCCTAGTTTGGAAGCTTGTGCTATCGAAATTGCTTAAAAGTTCGCTACCAAAAGAGAGATCAAGCACGAATCAACTGATAATGCTTTAATCTTTAGATGCTAGGTTTATTTATATGTTTTATAAACCTAAAAGCATCTATGGAATTTTTTAACCTAGATTATAACAATCATGGCATGCTTAGGAAATCCTCAGGAATTTTAAGTTTTTTATTTCCACCGTGCAACCTATGCATGTTCAATTACTATATTGATTAACTAACAGTTCCTACTATGTTGTTATCTGATTCTGTTTTGTTTGATTTTCAAGTTCATTTTCCTACCATGTTACTGCCATGTTCCTACCAGATAGTGCTCTAGTCATGTTTAACTACTAAATAGTGTTCCTTTCATCAGTTATCTATTAGGAAACTATAGTAATATATTCAGAGTTATCATTTTTTACTTCCTACCATGTCCCTACCATGTTGTTATCTGCTTTTGTTTTGTTTGATTTTTCAAGTTCATTTTCCTGCCATGTTCCTACTAGATAGTGCTCTTGTCATGTTTAACTATTAGATAGCGCTCTTTTCGTCAGTTATCTATCTAGAAAACTACAATGATATTTCCAGAGTTGTCATTTTTTACTTTCTACCATGTCTCTACCATGTTTCTACAATGTTGTTATCTGCTTCTATTTTGTTTAATTTTCAAGTTCATTTTCCTACCATGTTCCTACCAAATAGTGCTCCTATCATATTTAACTACTTCATAGTGCTCTTTTCATCAGTTATATATTAGGAAGCTACAATAATATTTCCAGAGTTGTCATTTTTTACTTCCTACCATATATCTAATAGTTAAAAAAAAAATTATCAAAAAAGTATATCACAATGGATGGCGTTTCGCAGATAAAAATGAGACAAACAAAAAACTCTAAAACTGCATGTCCAAAAAATGACCAAATGAAAAGATAATGGTAAAATAAGATGAGAAAAAAAAGCATGACATCATCAGTGATGTAGTGTGGGAGAACAAAATAACTTGGAACGTATAGTAGGTGAGTTTGAAACTTATTTTGTCAAAGTAGTTATGTACTGAAACTTTGATTGATATAAATACTTAAAATCAACCCATTTATAAAATTTCCCCAAGAATACATATATTTATGTATGTATGTATATATGTATGTATGTATGTATGATATAATATAATATAATATAATTGATGAGATACATCGTAATTCAATTGACTTTACTAAATAAAAAATGGTACTTATTTTATGAATTACCATGTTGCTCCTATAAATGTTCTATCAAAGTATTGCGAAGTTCATAATTTGCTACTATTTCCTTAATTTTCTTTTTGTAGTCTTAATTTTCTTTCTGTAGATTGTACTTTTTTACTTTATAATATTTTATTATGAAATATTTAAATTTATTCTTATAATTTTCAATTCTTTTTATTTTTTAGTGTATCATTTAATTTTAAAAATAATTGGTTATATATGTATTTGATTTATATAATCATAATATAAATTCTAATTAAAATTATTATTTAATATAAATAAATTAAATGTAATTGATAATTATAAGACAAACATACAAATTAGTAATAAAATTATGTCTTAATTAATTAAATAATTAAAATAATATTAAATATTCAACTATAAATATGGAGTAAAATATGACACGAATCAAGGAACATCAATTCTTAAGCATAAAAATGATAAAGACTTGGAATTTAAGTTTGAAGATCATTTTCTAATTGCATTTACAAAGTTTGAATCAAAGAGTGTTCAAGAAGTTGTAAATGAGCAAATCAAAGAGATTTTGAAGATTTCGAATTCCGCTCAAGTTTCAACAACTTCTAGTAAGGCCAGGTTAAAGAAATTCAATTTTTGAATCAAGTATTGAAGAGGAGTTCAAGACTTGGTCTAAACGAAGATAGCTTATGTGAGCTTTGGACACGCATGTGTAAGTCACATGTTCACCCATTGGGATCTTGGCTATTTCTTATTGGACTAATAATATGATGGAAGAAGACAAAGTGGCTGCTACATAATATATTATTTTAATTTAATTAAATTTCTTTTATTATTTAATAGTTTGTATATTTAGTTTCCTAGGTAGTTTATATTTCAAATTAGAGAAGGAATTTTTTCTTATGCTTTAAGGAATTCAATCCTAAAGCTATTAGGACTTTAGTATTATTATTTTTGGGCAAATTATATATATAATTTTGTGCTTTAGGAATAGTAGCATTATATATAGACATCTTTTTATTTGTATTTGATAGTTTTTGATGTTTATTAAAATTTCATATTTCCTTTGTGGAATTTCAACTTCTTCTTTAAGTACGAGTGATTGTGATCTTGTTCTTGAAGTCTAATTTTGATTATGATCAATTGTTGTGGCTAGATAATTGAGAATCAACCCCATATCAGGTTATTTCATCCAATTCAAAAGTATTGGTCCTTAAACAACTTATATACAACCGCAAAGGGGGTTAATGCGTTTCTTGGTTACTTTTTGGATTTATAAAAATGTTTAAACCAAATTAAGTTTTTAGATGTGTGTTGAGTGATGTTGTGTTGAGCAGGTCTAAAAACTTATAAATTGCTTAGCTTTGGTGGACAGTTTATCTTCAATCGCTTGCTGAGTACTCTACTCAGCACGGATCGGTTTTTCAAGCAAAATGAAAAGTTCAGAAAGAATGATGAATGAGTTTGAACATGATAAAAGCTAAAGTGAAAGTTTAGAACTTCAACACCTGGTTTTATCCTGGTTTAGCCCCAAGCCTACATCTAGTCCCCGGATTCTTTCTCCGAGCTTAAATCCACTACTGTTCATTCCTTACTTAGGCGAAGTAGCCTTTACAGCGGGTAGATACTTTTTAAAGAAAGTACCTTTCTTTGTAACTACCACTCAACTCAGTTGGATACCCTTCCCAAACTGACACTCAGATTTGAATATGGATTTTGCGAACTGAATTCAACTTATAAATTGTTGAATCCTTACAATGTTAAATCTAAGAGTGATTCTCTCTATTATAAACAGATTGACAGTGGATGTTTGCTGATTGCTTGAATTTGGAATTTCTTGAAGCTGGGAGTATTTGGGTAGAGTTTTAGCTTTTAAAGAAATTCGAGGTGATTCACCAAGTTTGAACATCTGCTTCGGTCTTCTTTTTATAATTGAAGCTTTACGAAGTAGCCATTACAAACTTTTCATCCTTGTAGCTCTTCAATTTCTCTTCTCTTAATATTTTTCAAATCTTCCTGTTGGAGATAGATTCCAGGATGTTTAGAGATAGAAATTTGAACGTTGAGGCACGATAAAATTCTGTTGACAAAATCTCATTTATCTTCAATCAAAACAATCTGATAGAGAGGTGCACAAAATGCAACATGGAATCTTGAGATTGGTTGACATTGTTGATGCTTACAGAGGCAAGCGGAGACACTGTGAAATGGTGCATGTCAGAGAATTCCTTTTACCTTGGACTTTAGTGAGGAATCTCTAACATATCATACTGAAACCTTTTGTCTTATGAGGACCATTGGATTTCTCCTTTAATTCAGCATTTTTTAAACTAAAAACCATCCAAAGAATATTCTATTTCTCATAGAACTTGTTAGCAGCACAAGTGTCATTTAATTCTCTAAGTGTCAATCAATATAGCTTTTAATTAATAAATGCTAACTCAGCATGGCTGAGTTGATATCTTTCTAAACTATGCAGTACTCAGCACATACTCCGCTTTTCCTACTCTAAGCCGTAACTTAATTAATTACTCAGCAAACTGAGTTGTTTTTCCTTAAACAAACTTAAGTCAGCTTCATTAATTAAGAGTATACTTAGTACTCAATTAATTTCACTATCCTAGACAGTTTGCTATTTCCAAAATGTTCAAGTACCGTGAAGTTGTTAGACAAGATGTATGTCCTAGAGGCAATTTAGGTGATATGTCTTTATTAGCTATAATATACAAACAATTTCGAATTATTAATAATAATCAAAGGCATCTTTGTTACTTATCATTGGCTTTATATTTATTGTATCTCGTTGGTATCCTATTCATTTAAAAATATATATGCGCATTGATGAAACAAAGTACATGACTAATTCATAGCGCAAAAGTGTAAGGACATAGTGGGAGCTATGTAGAGTGAGAACTACACATATGTTTTACTATGGAGATGTACCTTAGGCCCTTTATTAAAGTGACACACTCATATACCTCTGATCAAAGTATACAATTGTGGAATAGGTTTCTAATCGATCAAGATACAAAATGGCTAAGTGGTGTTCTTCGTGAACAAGTCTAATTCCAGGATAGCTACAGCTATTACATGAGCTGAAACTTAATCTGAGCTCAATAAACTGGATGGTACTTAACCTGATGGAAGGAGTGTATTGTACTTGTTACTACTGCAAAACCAGATCAAGTCATAGGCAAGTAACGTTCCAAGTATCAGGGGATCATATGCCTTTGCTAGAAAGCCTATTTGATCATCTAGAGCTATCAGGTTCCATAACTGTCTAGAACACTAAGCCTAAAGGTTCCCGAATGGGAAGCCAAGTTTAGGTTATCCTCTAGCAGCTCTATACTTTGGAATCCTATGAGGTCACACACTTTGGGTCTTTATTGGATCATGTAAAGAACCTATAGACTGGGTCTGTACCGAAAATACAAGTTGTGAAATCAGTGAGAATTAATTAGTTTAACCGAATTAATAATTAAAAGGAATAATGAAAAGATAGGGAAAAATAGTCAAAGCGAGCAAGGGAATTTTCCCATTGTAAGTGGGCCTTGAAAAGAACACAGGTTGTTCGAGGTGGGGCAGCGCTTGCGCGGGCTTGCAGCTGCAAGCCCGCTAAGCGCTATCGCAAGCATGGCTTGCGACTGATGAGGGAAGCCCGTCATAGAACTCGCGGGTTAGCCCGCGGATTGCCCTACCCACACGTCTGATCTTCCTGCATGGGATAGGATTTATCGTATCCATGAAAAGTTAGAGGGGGAGTCTAAAACTCCCCCATTTTTCCCTATAAATAGGCATTCATGCCTCTCATTATTCATACACGCCAAAAAGCTTTGACCTTGTTTTCTCTCTGATTTATACTCTCCTCTTCTTTTATTGTGCAAGCTCCTCCATGAGTTTCTCCAAACAAATTGAAGAGTTCTTTTAGAAGTATCTAAGTTTAAGTGAGCTTTCGGTTTTGGTTTTCGGGTTGATTTACGAGTGGTCTAACAACTGCTGTCAATTGACAGGTTCTACCTCTCTGAGGTTTTGGTCAGTGAAGATCCATGTGGATCAAGTCATAGAGGCTCTCCTAGTTTGGAAGCTTGTGCCATTGGAATTGCTCAAAGGGAACACTACTATCAAAGGAGAGATAAAGCACGCATCAACTGGTAATGCTTAAATCTTAGGTTTCTTTTATATTTTTTATAAACCTAAAAGCATCTATGGAACATTTTAACTTAGATTATGTCAATCATGGCATGCTTAGGTGATCCTTAAGTTAATTTTAAGTTTTTGAATTTCCACCTTGCAACCTATGCATGTTCAATTACTGTCTTGATTAACCAACAGTGGTATCAAAGCATGCCTTTATGCTATGCATGATTGATAATAAATAATATGTTAAAATCTGATTTTCTATGAATTGATTAAAGTATGCTATGCATGACTTATTTTTCAATTTCTATTATAGAAAATGATGTGATAACTAAATTAAGGTTTTGCTCAAACTTAGTCTAGGTGATTATTATATAAAATTAGTAGTGTTTTACCACACAGGTAAATGCTTTAATTAAAGGTCATCTCATACTTTACTTAATTAAAGAACGAAATCTTTAAATTATAATTATCCGTGGTATATTGAATCAAAGTACTCGTGGTAATTATGGCAAGGAATGGACACGGTTTCTCATTCACTTTAAGGGGGCCTCTCCTACTTGACGCTTCTATCCAAGAGAAAGAAGCATATCTTAGGCACAAGAGAGATGCTTTCATTTTATCACATGTGATGCTCGAGATCATGAGCTTGAAGCTTAAGAAATAGCATGAAGGTATGGATTTAAAATCATGGCTAATTCATCTCAAAGGACTTCATGTAGGCATGAGAGTTGAATGAATGAAATTTTGAAGTTCCTTTATAACTCTGGGAGAGATGATGGGATCCTAGCCACTGAGTGATGCATTGAATACTTACAGTATTTGAGAAGATTAACTCAAATAAGAATCGAGTCAAATCCCAAGCATGACATACAATTAATGATAGGAACCCTATTTGATAAATATTCACCTTTTGTGAAAGACTATCTTATGTCAAAGAGGATCGATAAGAAATCTGAGTTTATTAAGAAACTTAGAAGTTTTGAGCAAGGTTTGGTGGCAAGAGGAACAAGTGCCTTAGTGTGTAAAGCTTGCATTAAAGGTAAAGGTTTAAAACCCATCGGTAGGAAAGTTAGAAATGTTGTCATTGAAAAGGGGAAACCTAAAGGATTATGTTTCCTGTGCATAAGGCCCGGACATTGGAAATGTGATTTCAAAGCTCTGATTTCTGAACAAGTAAAGAAGAAGCCAAGTCAAGCATCTACTTCAGGTAAATTCATGATAGAGAGTTTCTCTATAGTTCCCTATGAGTTTACTTGGGTATTAGATACTAGTTGTGGTACTCTTATATGTACTTCTGTGTAGGGATTGCGGAATAGTCGGAAGCTTGCAAAGAGGGAAATGGATCTAAGAATTGGAAATGGAGCACAGGTTACTACAACAGCTGTAGGGACATATAGCCTTCATTTGCCTAGTGGCCTAGTTTTAGTTTTGAACAATTGTTGTTATATTCACTAAGAATATTACTTCTGTTGCACTTCTAGTAGCGGAAGGATTTGAAATTTTATTCTCTCATTATAAATGTCAAATTCAGTGTGATAATATTCTTTATACTTGTGGAATATCTTTAAATGGCATATATGTTCCAGATACTAAAACTGAAATTCTAAATATAAACATTGTTAAGAAATTGAAATTAGATAATGAGAAATCCTCATACTTATGGCATTGTCATCTAGGCCACATAAATGAGACTCACTTAACTAAGTTACACAAATGTGGAGACTTAGGAACAATGGAATGGGCTTCCTATGGTGTGTGCGAACCTTGTTTAAAAGGGAAAATGACTAAGAAATCTTTCAAAAGAAAGGGTCAGCATGCCACTGGTACTTTGGGAATAATACATTCCGATATATGTGGTCCAATGAATGTTAAGACACATGAGGGTTTCATTTACTTCATAACCTTTATTGACGATTACTCATAATATGGTTATTTGTACCTTATGAGGCACAAGTCTGAAAGTTTTGATGGTTTTAAAGAATTCAAAACTGAAGTAGAGAAATAGCTTGGGAAAGGAATCAAGACCCTTTGATATGATCAAGGTATTAAATACTTATGCCAGGAGTTTCAGGATTATCTAAGGGATAATGTAATTTTATTCCATTGGGAACCTCTTTATACACCCCAACACAATGGAGTGTCAGGAAGGAGAAATCAAACCCTATTAAATATGGTTCGGTCCATGATGAACTAAGTAGAACTAAGCAGATCCTTTTAGGGTTATGCAGTTGAGAGCATAGTTTATGTACTAAACAAAGTGCCCTCTAAATCAGTTGAACAAACTCCATATGAGTTATGGTATGGTAAGAAACCCGCTCTTTCTCACCTGAGAGTTTAAGGATGTCCTACATATGTTAAAAGGACAAGTTCAGATAAGCTGGGTGCTAAGTCTGATAAATAACTGTATGTAGGTTACCCTAAGGAGACTGTAGGGTATAACTTTTATGATCCCAAGGAAAAGAAAGTCTTTGTTTCCAAAAATGCTCAATTCCTCGAGAACGAGAATATACTTGCGAAAGCTAGTGGGAGCATTCTTGAGTTAGGCGCTCAAGTATATCAAACAAACAGTTAACTGATTATACCTACACTTGTTACACAAGATAGTGTAAGCATGGAACAGTCTATTGTAACACCGACATTGCATAGGTCAGGTCGAGCTCCAATCACTCCCGAGCGATACGGGTTTGTCATCACTGACGATAAACATCTCTTCCTTATGGAAGATTATGAGCCCAAGACTTACAAGGAAGCGACGGAAGGCTCAGAATCGTATAAATGGCTTTCATCCATGAGATCGAAGATGGACTCCATGTTTGAAAATCAAGTCTGGAACTTGGTTGATGCTCCAAGTGGGATTATGCCCATAGGATGCAAGAGGGTTTTCAAGAAGAAAACTGACATGGACGGTAACATAGTTACCTATAAAGAAGGCATTGACTATGATGAAACCTTTTCATCGGTGGTCATGCTGAAGTCTATCAGGATATTCTTTACCATCGCCTCTCAATATGATTATGAGATTTGGCAGATGGATGTGAAGATAACGTTCGTTAACGAGAATCTAGATAGGGATGTGTTTATGACACAACCTGAGGGTTTCGCATCCAAGGATGGCTCTAAGATATGCAAGTTGTAGAAGTCCATTTATGGACTTAAGCAAGCATTATGGAGTTGGAATATTAGGTTCGATGAGACAATCCGAGAAATCGGTTTTGTATCGAACTCTAACGAGCCCTGTGTATACAAGAAGGCTAGTGGGAGTGTGATCATTTTCCTTGTATTATATATCGATAACATATTATTATTGGAAAACAATATTCCTTTTCTTCAGACAGTTAAGATGTGGTTGTCAAAGAAGTTCTCCATGAAAGACCTTGGAGAAGAAGCTTTTATATTAATCATTAAAATTTACCAAGATAGATCTAAAAGGCTACTGGGTCTTTCATAAAGTACATTCATAGACAAGGTTTTGGCTAGATTTAACCTTGAGCAGTCTAGAAAGGGTTATCTCCCAATGTCTCACAAGATTAACCTTTGTAAATCTGAGTGTCCGAGAACACGAGAAGAGAGACTGCGCATGTTTGGAATACCCTATGCCTCAACTGTAGGGTACATCATGTATCTTATGGTATGCACTCGGCGTAAGCACATGATTTTGTACCAGCTCGTGCGTTCAATGATGACGGTTTTTCAGGATTGTTATCCTTGGATCACACAAATTTCAACCGTTCGATGATCTTCAAATGGGATCTCTCCTCGTAAAAAAAATATAAATATTTCGAGCTCTAAATAAATATTTAGAACCGTAAAAAAATATTTAAAAGCCTTATGTGGAATAGAATATATATATATATATATATATATATATATATATATATATATATATATATATATATATATATATATATATATATATATA
>CATIWQ010778071.1:0-10618 GCA_949673415.1 Euphorbia schlechtendalii | reverse complement strand
TGTTGATCTTTAGAGCTAGTCCTTCCCTGTGGGATCGATATCTTTTAAAACTACATCATAACTGTATACTTGCAGTGGTCACCATTTTTCTATTTAGATAAGCGGTACTGACAACACCTGTTCGTATTTTGAACTTATATGTTATCGGTAGGAAAGTGGGAGACAAGGTTTTTGGCTTCATTATTAAATAAAAAATCCTAGGAGTTATTAAAGTCAAAACCTTGCGAACAAGTTTTTGGCGCTGTTGCCGGGGAAGGCAAGTGCATTCTAGAGATCAAATTGCAGGAGAACGGGCAATTATATTTAATATGTTTATTTTTTTTAAGTTTTTCTACATACAAAGTCTAAAATTTGAAGAATTTGAAGAATATAAGAAGATCGCGACCGCGACATACATCTCGCACTCGTGAATATCGGGTTTTAAAACCACATGTTTCTGTGATTAAGGAAGTCACGATCGTGACAGGCCTTTGCGATCGCAATATGGGCCCTGGATTCTCCTTCTGTTTTCTATTTACTTTTCTTTTTCATATTTTTTAGACTAGTTAGTTGTTTGTTTAGTTTTTTATTTTTTAATAAAATCTCTCACAATGAGGACATTGTGTTCTTTAGTGTGGGGGGGGGGCAATTGTAAATCTCGAAAAATCCAAAAAAATTGAATAAAATTAAAAAAATAAAAAAATTTGAAAATTTTTGTTATTTATGCATTATCCATTCTTATACTTTACTAACATTTATCCAAGGTTATTGTGAGTGTTAGGTATTTCAAGTTTGATGTTAGTGCACAACATTTATCAATTTGGCAAGGATGAGTGGTGAGTAACATTCGAAAGCAACATTCCAAGTAAGTTTCGATATATATTTCAATGCAACATGATTTAGTATAAGTTATATAGTTTTAGTTTAATGCTTCCAATAAGTTTAAGTGGAGTAATATCTAATGGTATTCTTACTATGAGTTTTATATACTAATCTCGAATAAGTCCTATAAGTAGTGAGTGTGTTTAAAGTGTTGGGAAACTATAGCCGTAATACTTTGAAATTGATCAATAAAGGATGAGGGTATTAAGAGTGAAAAATCAAAAGAAAGAGAGGATAACCAATGAGTTATGCAAAAGGTGAGGAATGGTAAGGAGCAGAAACTGCAACCATTCATTGAGCGAAAAAAGAAAAGAAAGCATAGCACGAAAAATGGGTGCAAAGTACAAAGTACTTTAAAAACATATGCTTAAAAGAAAAAATGAGAGAGTGGTATGGAGCATAAAATGCAACCACTTAAAAAAGGGGAGAGTGGTATGGAGCATAAAATGCAACCACTGAGAGTGTTTTAGCATCCTAGGTTACCTAAAAAATGGCTTGAGAGAAAATTAAGCAAAGTGTACTTTCTATGTCCTTTATACTTTATACTATGCTTAATAGAAGGAAATATTCGAGTATGCATATAACACTTATATGAAAATGCGATTTGGTTGACTCTCCATTAAGAACAAAGGTATGCAACTAAGCTATATAAATTGCACATTACATATTTGTGGGAAATTGCAGACTTCTACTTGAATCTTATACAACTTGGGAATGTGGTACTCACTGCAATAGTCTTTCGCCAACTTCCCAACTAAAATCCAAAAATATTCCCAACTTCATACATATATCTATCCATTCTTCATTCTAATCTTCCCAACTAAAATCCAAAAATATTTTAATTTCTTTATTCCATTTTTCTTGTTGATCTTTAGAGCTAGTCCTTCCCTGTGGAATTGATATCTTTTAAAACTACATCATAAATGTATACTTGCAGTGGTCACCATTTTTCTATTTAGATAAGTAGTACTAATAACACTTGTTGATATTTTGAACTTATATCTTATCAGTAGGAAAGTGGGAGACAAGGTTTTTGGCTTCCTTATTAAATAAAAAATCCAAGGAGTTATTAAAGTCGAAACCTTGTGAACAGCTGCTCAGCAGCAGCTTCTATGCTAACCTTTATCTTACCTGTGACTATGTTAACAAGTGCAGTAAATGTGGGGATAGAAGTAATTGCTACCCCAAGCTGGGCTGTAGACTCCTACAATCCTTCTAGAATCACAACCATCTTGTTAACCAAAGTCTTAGCCCTTTCTTTCGCTAAATGATTTCGAATTACAAATAAGCTGTCCTGAATCTTCTCAAACTTTTCAAAGTAGAGAGACTCAATAGGCAAGCTTGTATGCTCTTCGAACTCAGGTAGCTTAGCCTTGGGTTTGGAAGACAAGCCCATTAATTCTTGGGACAATAGCAAATTGCTTACTACTCCATCCAACTAGCATCTGTTTTGAGAGATAGGAATTTATTTCTTGCTAACTCTCTAATCTGAACCAATATGGATGCATCAGCCATGTCCTCTTGGATTGGCTTTCTTCCGGGTCAGGTACTTCATGAGCTATAAAATTTACCTCAGTACTTCGACCACTTGCTTTTCCTTGTTGAGTGGAGTTCTCAACATTAGGAACTTCTCTAACCAAAGAGATTTGAGGGGATGAGGATAGGTTTAAAGAAGGGGAAGGTTTAGGAATTTATACATTTGAAGAAGAAGAGATAGTTTTGATTTTACAAGAGAAGGTATAATTTATGTTTGGGTTTGTGTTTAGGGAGGAGAAGAAGGAGAAGTTTCTGTTTGGGTGTTATTAGGAGAGAAAGAATCATGACTTTTAGTGGGAGAGGAAGGAATATTCATAGGAGAGTTTTGGTTATTTATAAGAGAAGAAGATATAATGATTGGGGAATTTATAGTGTTAGAAGGAGGAGGATTTACAAAAGAAGGTTTATCAGTTTCTACAGGGGTAGGAATTAGGGTATTCACAGGAGATTTATGTTGAGGATTTATAGAAGAAATGAGGGTAGGATTTTTAGAAACCTCTTGGTTAGCTGTTTGACCCAAGGATGGGTCAGCTTGAGGTTTCCTCAATTTGAGTAAAGGTTGGAGTGGGGATGTTGGGATTAGGAAGATCAGACTCTTCCTGATTAAGGTGAAGGGTGCCTTCAACATCCTCATCGCTGCTCACCACTTGTACATTTTTCTACAAGGGCTGGTTGGTGGTAGATCACTTGCCCTGAGAGCCCTTTGCTTTGGTAATTGTTTCGTTAAGCTCAACGGCAGCTCTAGGACTTATAGTGTCCTCATCTTTAGACTTCTCGACTTCACCCTACTCCTCCGATTCTTCAGTAACAATCAGTTTGTGCTTTCTTTGGCTTAGGGTTTCCTCAGCCTCAATCGCATCCTCTTTTTTCTCAACCTGTTGCTCAGCTTGTTCTTTTACCTCAGCTTCTCTTTGAGTATGATTTTTAGCTTTCATTTTCCTCCTTTATCTTTGGGGCTAAGCAAGGGCTTCATCGATTTTTGGCTTGGATGGATTCTTCTTACGGTCATTAGAAGAGGCAGCCTTGGGTTTGGAAGAAGAAGCGGTGGTGCTAACTTGCTCCAAGATACTGGAGATTGGCAAATTGTCACTGGAGTCATTGCTTCCCTCGAAGTCCACCATGAACCTGTCTTCTCCCTCCTTAAGGGTGTCCACAGGTACTACTATCGATACGCACTTTAACTTTCTCTTTTCTTGTGCTTTATTGTACTTAGTGTGTACCTGATCATGGTATAGTTTGGTGAAGTGATTAAGGTCAAACTTCTTCTTCACCAACAGCATTGTATCACCGGACTCCCCCAAAAACAATGCGATGTCAATTTTCACTGCCCTCATCAATTCAATGATGTAACCATAGTGATAGATGGTAGTCAGCTTTGTCAAATAGTGAAGAATCACCACAGGCCAATTAAGCCTCTTACCCTCTACCATATGGTGGACAACACACCTTTCGAAGTAGGTGTAGCTAGAGACAGACCCAGTCTGTGGTAGCAACATCTTCACCACAAGCTCATGGCATGCTCTCCTGGTCTATCTCATTCCGGATTTGGCTATTTCCAGAAACATAGTTGGAGGGGAGCTCCCAATCTTTTGGGATAATCATAGTTTCCTCATCACTTATCCTACAGAGCTGAGTGCCTTTGTGAGGTATGTTCAAAATGCTCCTAATCAGCTTTGAGCAGATCAAGGTAGATTTTCCTCCAAATTCTACCAGCAGGACATCATTCAAGCCTTGAATGGTGTAGAGATGTGAGTAAAAAGCCTTAATCAGCCCAATAATCGTAGGTCCTTCCATATGAAGGAAGGAGCTCAGACTTTGCTATTTGATGATCCTATACATGGTGCGATTCCTGAGAAGGCTCTCATAATTGACCTCATAAACTGGACCAAACTCTAAATTATCAAGCCAATCAACCTTGGTGAACAGGGTTCTAGCTTTCAGAGTTAGCTTCTCCATTTTACCATCGGTGTTGATAATGAGCTTCTTGATAGTGTTGGTGTTGAGTCTGAAGATTGTTTTTATGTTCACCATTTAAGAAAAGCGAAGGGAATTTTTAAAAGAAAGTGAATTAGGGTTCTAAAGCTTTGAATTGATTTGATTTTGCAAAAGCAAGTAACCTCTCTCTTCAACTCCTTCAGCTTTTATACACCTCTTGAGATGGCGATTATACATGGTGCTTCCTCAGGTCAAGATGAGAATTAAAACTGAGATTAACACTTGATTAACCGCCTCAGTAAAATGGTGAGTTTAGCAAAAACCGGTTCCAATTCAAAAGCACGTCTTTTTGAAAACATGGGTTTTGATTTTAACCGTGAAACTGAATCTCAAGCTGTTACTTTAAATTTTAGATGGAGTTAAACACATGTCATCTCCTAGCTGAAATAGGGCATGATCTTCAACACTTAACCAAATTTCTGATTTCTTCATTCTTTTTCTTCATTACAGTGGGTTTTCCATACTAATAAGCTTCCTCAGGATATTTAATTATTCCTTTGGCAATGGTTTGGTGAATATATTAGCACGATGTTCCTCTGAAGGAACATACTCTAGTTTGACATCTCCCCTTAGCACATGATCTCTATTGAAGAGATAGCTAATGTTGACATGCTTGATCCTGCCATGTTGAACTGGATTCTTGGATAGGTCAATTGCACTCTTGTTGTCACACATAACTTCGAGACTTTGACTTTATACCAAAATCTTCCATTTGCTGCTTAATTCATAGCAGTTGTACTACGCAACTTCCTACTACCATGTACTCAGCTTCAACTGTACTCAGTGAACCAGAAGTTTTCTTCTTACTATACCATGAGACAAGGCATTCTCCAAGGAAATGACATCCTTATGTGGTGCTCTTCCTATCTAGCTTGTCTCTTCCATAATCAGCATTTATGGATCCTCTTAGAGTAAAATTCGTGCTATTTGGATACCACAGACCTCTTCAATAGAACCTTGCAAGTACCTAAGAATTCTCTTCACAATTGCTAAATGAGATTCTATGGGATCAACTTGATAACAAGCACAATAGCACACATCATACTGTATGTCTGGCCTACTAGCTATATAATAAAAAAGAGAACCAATGATTCCTCTGTAGAACTTGCTATCTATAGGTTTTCTAGTTTCATCTTTACTTATGATAGTATTAGTGGCCATAGGAGTGGACATTGGCTTCGAATGCTCCATGTCAAACTTCTTTGGGACTTCTTTAGCATACTTTGATTGACTGATAAAGATTCCATCTTCAGTCTGCTTAATTTGAAGACCAAGGAAAAAGTTAAACTCTCCCATCATAGACATTTCAAACATGTTTTATTATTTGCTTTTTGAATTCCTTGCACAACTGCTCATCAGTTGCTCCAAATATGATATCATTAACATATATTTGGACTAGCAACACATCTTCTTTTCTTTGACTGATAAACAAAGTTGTATCTGCTTTTCTTCTTTCATAGCCTGCTGATTAAGAAATTAGTCAGCCTCTCATACCAAGCTCTTGGAGCCTACTTCAATCCTTATAAAGTTTTCTTCAATTTGAAGACATGCTCAGGATTCTTCGGATCTTCAAAGCTAGGAGGCTGGTGAATATAGACTTCTTATTGAATGAATCCATTTAGGAATGTGCTTTGAACATCCATTTGAAACAATTTGAAGTTCATATGAGATGCGAAAGCACACAAGATTCAAATAGCTTTAAGCTTGGCTACAAGAGCATAAGTCTCATCATAATCAATGCCTTCTTACTGATTGTAACCTTGTGCAACAAGCATAGCTTTGTTCCTAACAAGAGAGCCATCTTCATCTAGCTTGTTCTTGAAAACCCATTTGGTTCTGATAATTAATTTCCCTTTAGGCTTAGGAACTAGATCCCAAACATCATTGCTCTAGAACTGATATAGTTCCTCTTGCATTGGGATCATAAAAAAATCATCTCCTTCTACATCTTCAAACTTCTTGGGTTTAATCAGTGAGTTGAAAGTTTGATGACTCATCATCTTACTAAATTGACCTCGCATCATCATCGGATTATAAACATCATCAACTATGATAACTAGAGGATGGTTGTGATGCTTCCTAATCTCCCTTAATAGACTTGAATCAACAGCTGGAGGATCTATAATGGGTTGCTTAGGTGAAGGTTGATCTTTGCCATCGTTGAAGTTGATAGAGAGAACATCATCATCTTTGACTTCCTCAACTTCAAGTTCTTATGCTGGGTTGGGTAGCATAGAGAGTGACATACTAAGTGGATTTGCTTGCTGGGTTACTCCCTCATCTTCATTAGATGAAAGAATATCTGCATTGTTAGTTTCATCAAAATTTACATGCATAGATTCTTTTAATAGGCTAGTACACTTGACATGTATTCTATATACCCTACTATAGTTGAGGATCCCAAAAAGATACCTTCATCAAACTCAGGATCAAACTTACCTAATTGCTCTTTGGTGTTAAGAACAAAGAACTTACAACCAAATGATCTGAGATGACCAATCTTGGGCTTGCGCCCTCGCTAAATCTCATAGGGTGTTTTCTCTAGAATTGGGCGAATCAAAACCCGATTCAAGATATAACACGTTGTGTTAACAACTTCTCCCCAAAAGTACTTTGGTAGATTATTATCACTCAACATGGATCAAGCCATTTTAACTATGGTTCTATTCTTCCTTTCTACAGCCCCATTTTGTTGAGGCATATAGGGAGAAGAGAAGTTGTGGTCAATGCCATGCATTGAACAAATTTCTTCAACATGAATGTTCTGGAATTCACGTCCATGATCACTTCAGATTCAACTGATTTTAGTTCCTATTTCATTAATTATCCGATTACTGAGCTTAACAAAACATTCATATGTTTTTTCTTTGCTACTCAGTAAGACTACCCAAGTGAATTTTGTGAAGTCATCTACAACCACCAATGAAAATCTCTTTCCACCCAAGCTCATAGGTTGAATTAGGCCAAACAAATCCAGGTGGAGTAGCTCCAATGGTTGCTTAGTTACTATGTGATTTATTGACTTAAATGATTTCTTAATCTACTTACCTAGTTGGAAAGCTGAGCATAGTTTATCCTTTCAAAGTTAATGCTGGGTAAATCCACAAATAATTGCTTTTTAGCCAATTTGGATAGAATTTTCATATTTATATGACCCAACCTTCTATGCTAAAGCCACAAAAATTATCCTCCTTAGATACAAGACACACATTAGTGGAGACAGGGGATAAATCAACCATATAGACATTATTGATTTTAGGAGCAAAGAGAATAGTAGAATCAGTCTTATAGTTAATAATTGAGCAACCTGATGAGTTGAATGTAACCTTCCTACCTTTGTCACAAAGATAGGTAACACTAAGCAGGTGGAACTTGATTCCTTTGACTAGAGACACCTCTTTGATTGAAGGAGAGACACCAATAGTGCCACAGCCTATAATCTTGCCTTTTTGGTTATCTCCAAAATTGACACTTCCATTTCTTTTGCGCTTCAATGAGATGAACTGGCTTTCATATCCCATCATATACCTTGAGCATCAGTTATCCAAAAACCACAATCTAGAGTCATCACCGGATCTAAGGCTCACCTGTAGAACAGTTACGTTTTCTTAGGTACCCATGCATTCAAGCTGGGCCCTCCTTTGTTAGTAGTGCTTAGGTTATTCCAATCATACACGTCATAATAACCATTTTTATGCCTATAGAGAACTGTAGCATGTCTAAATTTTCAACAAAAACCACACACCATTTTTGTTTCGGGTTGGCTCACTTTCTTCCTTTTAGAGGAATTCTTCCTCTTAGAATTGCAAGTTTGGTTATTCAAAGTCTGATCGTTGGTGGGAGGAGGAACCCGTTCTTTCTTTAAAGTGGTGATATCATCAATCAGCTCATCTAATTGCTTAGTGAGCTTACTGATATGACAATCTTGATACTCAACTTTTTCTTGAAGAAAGTGGATATCAAGAGATAAGGAAGCGATAGTATCTTCCTGATATTCACTTCTCCTCACTAGCTTTTTGTTGTTTTTCATTGACTTGTTAGTTAGTTTCATGACATCAAAGAGTTCCTGGGCGAACTCTTCTATTGACATAGGAATTTAAGGATGTACCTCAGTTTGAGGAGCCTTTCCTTTATTGCTCTCAGATTCAGAGTCAGCAGCGGTTTGATCTCTACTTGAGGTAGATGCTGAGCCTTCACCCTTCATTCTCGATTGTTATTAAGAAGAGGTTGGTAGAATCAGTTGCTTCTTTATTAGATGATGAAGATTCTTCTGAATTGCTCCACATGGCAGCAAGTGCCCCATTCTTCTTTACGAACATCTTCTTGTATCTATCCTTCTTGGTCATTGGATAACTTGACTGATATGGCCTTTCTCACCACAAGTAAATCATTTGATATCTTTGTTGTGTTCCTTCTTGAGTCCTTCCTCAGCTCCTCACCGATGCTGAGTTGACTTGATTTTAGTGGAAAACTTCTTCTTGTTGAACTTCCCATCCTTCTTCATGAAGCATTTGAAATGCCTATTTAGAAGGGCCATTTGCTCATTAGAATAGTAGCTTGTGGATTTATCAGAAGATTCATCTTTTAGGATAATGGCTTTGCCCTCTCTTTCCTTACCTTTACTCCTTTTGGAGTCATTAGTATATTTCCTCAGGCTCATCTCCTGAGTCAGTAAGGTGCTTATCAGCTCATCATAGCTGTAGGTCTTAAGATCATGAGCATCCTCGATCACGCTCTTCTTGGCATCCCACTCTAAGGTAAGAGTGTGAAGAATCTTCTTCACCAGCTCCTCCTCACTGAACTCCTTGCCAAGACACTTTAATTCATTTACAATGTTAATGAACCTAGTATTCATGGCCTGAATACCCTCACTGGCACCCATTTGGAACATCTCATACTCTCACAGCATGAGATCAATCATGGACTCCTTAACCTTGTCAGTCCCCTCATAGGTGATTTTTAGCTTCTTCCAGATTTCCTATGCTGTCTCGTAGCCCGAGACCCTGTTGGATTCAGTAAAATCTAGTGCATAGTGTAAGTAATTAATCACTATAGCCTTCTCTTTAAGAAGCCTGAGATCAGCATCGTCGTAATCCTCTAGATCGACTAGAATACGTTGCCCATTCCTCATTATTGTAGGAATTAGCAAGCCAAGCTGTATAGCGAGCCATGCTTGCATGCTTTGTGATTCGATAAAGTTCTTCATGCAATTTTTCCAAAATGTGTAATGATTACTGTCGAATAATGGTGGCCTAGTTCCAAACATTCCCTTCTTAAGGAGCACTGTCTATCCTAAGCCGGAACTGAAGTGTTTGTAAGCCATTTATGGATCTTTAACTCAAAGATGATTAGTTTAAAAGTGTAGCACTTACTCTAATACCACTTGTTTATCCTTAGACAGCTTATAAATAACAGAAGAGGGGGTTGAATGCAGTTCTTGGTTACTTTTAAGGTTTATAAAAATATTTTAACCAAGTTCAGTTTTTAGATGCATGCTGAGTTAATCTATGCTTAGCGGGTCTAAGAACTTATAAACTACTCACCTTTGCTAGCATAATTTATCTTCAATCGCTTGTTGAGTACTCTACTCAACATGGATTAGTTTTTCAAGAAAAAGCAACAAT
The DNA here is from genome assembly GCA_949673415.1 of Euphorbia schlechtendalii. NCBI lineage: Eukaryota > Viridiplantae > Streptophyta > Magnoliopsida > Malpighiales > Euphorbiaceae > Euphorbia > Euphorbia schlechtendalii. The sequence continues at coordinate 602 of CATIWQ010778071.1, read as the reverse complement.
TATAGAAAGAATGATGTATGAGATGAACGCGATAAAAACTAATGTGAAAGTTAGAACTTCAACACCTGGTTTTATTCTAGTTCGGCCCCGAGCCTACCTCCAGCCCCCGATGCCTTCTTCGAGCTTAAATCCACCAGTGTTCGTTCCTTACTTAGGCGGAGCAGCCTTTACAATAGGTAGACACTTTTTACAGAGTGTACCTTTCTTTCTAACTACCACTCAACTCAGTTTGGGTACCTTTCCCAAACTGACACTCAGATTTGATAAAAAAAGATTTCGAACTGAATTCAACTTATAAACTATTGAATCCTTAAAATGTTAAATCTAAGGCACTGTTCTCTTCACCTTCAATTTGGTTCAGTTCAGTTCAGTTAAGTTTAGTTAAGTTTAGTTCAGTTCAGTTAAGTTCAGGTCCATTAAGTTCAGTTGAGTTAAGTTCAATTAAGTTCAGTTCAGTTCAGTTAAGGTCTATTAAGTTCAGTTCAGGTTCATAAATTTTAATTTTAATAATGATTATTCTAATTAATCTTTAATAAAAATTAATAGTAATAATAATAAAAAGAAGAACAATGATAAAAATATTAATATAGAAAAATAATTAT
>CATIWQ010777935.1:0-18695 GCA_949673415.1 Euphorbia schlechtendalii | reverse complement strand
ATATATTCTATACTCAAACTATACCCATAATAGAATTTTAAGGCTTCCGGGAAAATTGGGGTCCTGAGCGATCGCTCACCTTGCTCCTGCTAATGACCGGCATTGATAATTAGTATACGATGAAAAATAAATATACATAGTTATATATGTAGTGTTAAATTTAAGTATTTTTAAGACATTAAATAAATTATAAGTAAATAACACTTTGATTCATAAGGTTAAAACATAATTTTATATTTAAAACTTAGTTAGAGTTTGTAAAAAATTTAATTTAATATGTCCGGCTAGAGTTTGACCGAACAAAGATCGGCTAAGCTCGATGGAGCAAAGATCATCTGAAGCTCGATTTAAGCTTGCTCCAGCTCTGCTCGAGTTCAGTTTGAACAAGCTTGAGTTCGACTCGGACTCAGTTTGACCAAAGCTCGAGCTCGAGCTCGGTTCGAATATGTTAAAAATTTAACGAACAAAACTTGAACAATCAGTGATTGAACTCGACTCGACTAGTTTATGGCCGTAGCCGTCTCTAATTGTAAAAATTTGATTCATTTCTTATTACTTTTCATATATACAGCACTTAATTAGTTACACCCACGTACTATCAATGATATCAAGGCCCATTAAAGGACTAAATAAGTAAGCATGGGCCCCAAAAGCGAGACCAGTCAGGCTACTTTTGCATAATCACACGCTAGAACCACTTCAGCATGATGCAAGGTCGATGCCCTATTCTGCGGGGAAAATCCTTCAGCGCTACCCACCGCGCTCGAGCTGAAGTGGCATCGGCCAAACCTCTGCTGATACGGCGCATTCCTCATCTCTCCTCTGTCGCATTAAATGCAATCCTGACTAGTAGGTACGAACCATTTAATGCTTCGATGGCTGAAAAGACCATCAAGCGGCTTGCCACACGTGCATAGTTTGCTGGCGGGTCCCACAGATCATCATTACATGCATCTCTATAAATAGCAAAATAACCTCCCACTGTAGAGGTAACTGTTACTTTGAGAATACGCAAATCACCCTTCTCTGATAACTAACTTAAGCATCAGAGGGTCTTCGTCGGAAACACTCTCGACCGGAGACTTGTTTTGCAGAACCCGGAGACGTCAGAGATCATAGGCTACTTCTGACGGACATCAAATTGGTGCGGTAAGCGTGGACGATAACCCCTAACAATGACTACACCTCCGAGCAAATCAACGAGACCCCCTTTTATTCTCGGGACTGTCTTGCTCCTGGATACCCCTGAACGTGGAGACAAAGCTGGAACATCGAATCCTGTTACCACAACTCCGCCGGTGCAAGCAGAAACGCCTGCTCCATCGACGTCGAAGACTGGTGGGTATGAGAGAAGGTGAGTGGCAGGACAAGATATGGTGGCCATGCTCATGAAACAAAACGAGCAACAGAATGTGGCCATGACCCTTATGCAGAGTATGATAAATGAAATCTTACATTCACAAAAGGAGGAGCAAGAAATGCTCAGGAAACTCTATCAGGAAAGGTGACCAAATGAGTCGAAGACGCGGCATCACTCTAAAAATTCTCCACATGTGTCCAATCAGGATAGCTCGTGGTACACTTACCACCATCCCCGAATGTAGGAGAGAGAAGAAACCACCGCAGTTAAAGAAAAAACAAAAATGAAATCCGTCGTTCGAGAAGAACTTGAAGAAGGATCCCTCCAGCACAAGGGGAGAGGTTTAACATTCGTAACACACTCGAGACGATCTCTGGGTAGCGAGGAGAGCTCCGCGGGATCTAAGTGAGAGGCCTCCCCGAGATGGCCACCAATTAAAGAAGATTTAGAGGTTGTCATAGCTAGGAGAGTGGACGTGATCCTAGCTAAGAGAGGTATGGACGCTGCCGTGCTAGACATTGCTGAAACGGGATCGCCATACTGCGCCCGTATGCGTGCGGAGAGATTCTCAAAGGGGTTCAAACAGCCTCGTCTGCGGGAATATTCTGGAGTAGGAGACCCCACGGCACATATTCGCTATTTTCGTCAATGTATGGAGGTGGCCGACGTAACCGACGCCATGCTGTGTAAGCTGTTCCCCCCAACTTTGATAGCTCTGGCAACTCACTAGTTTGAGAGCCTCAAACCAGGGTCCATAACGGGTTTCGACATGATGGCCAAAAGCTTCGCCCTCTACTTTGTCACATTCATTCCTCCTAGTAGAACGGTTTAGGACCTGTAGATGGTCCGACAAAAACTAGACGAATCCCTTGCCGAGTTCATGAAAAGATTTCAGAAAGTTGCCCTCGAAATTAGGAACTGCAACATTGACATTGCATCAGAAGCACTAGCCAGAAATTGTCGAAGCACCGACTTGGCGAAGGATATATCCACTGAAAGGCCCACTACACTAGCAACGCTAATGCAGAAAGCCAGAAAATGGGTACGATGGGAAACTCATAAAAGGAACACAAAGCAAATTGAGGATGTGGTAAGAGAAGAACTGGCAAAACGGCGGGACTATGGCAGATGCGAAAACAAGTGGTGACCTTATCGCTCAGAGGTGGCGAGAAGGGAGGGGGAAGAGTGGACCCCGTTCAACGCCAAGAAGAAGGAGATGTTGATGTGGATAGAGAAAAATGGGGAGGACATCAGCTATCATCCTAAAATGAGATATAAGGGAAAGACTGGAACCTATTGCGAATTCTATAAGAACGAATGCCATGACACAGAAGATTGCAGAGAGCTAGCACGCGAGCTGAGCCGGAAGGCTATGGACGGTCGATTGAATCATTTTCTAGCACACCCGTCGAGAGAAGAACAATGAGAGGAAGGGATAAGAAATCCTCAAAAAGAACAGCGAGGCTATCAACCGCCTCGGCGAGACCTTGAGATAAGCTATCAACCGCCTCGCCGTGAAGCTGAAGCAAGCCATCACCAACAGCGTCGTGTTGCTGAAGACCTTCCGATCAGAGGAGTAATCCACATGATCTCTGGGGGTGTTGCCTAGAAAATGAGAAAAAAGGGGAAATACATTCGATTACGATAAAACAAATAGAGGCAGCGACACGTGTTACTCCTTCGCTCAGGAGAAGAAACCCTCCCCACATAATGACGCCTTGGTGATCGAAATGATGGTGGAAGGATACCAGGTACACCGTACCTTAGTGGATACAGGTAGGTTGGTTAATGTAATGATGAGGAGGGTATACGAGGCTGTTGGGGGAAATCCTAACCACCTCGCCATCCATCAAGCACCGTTGATTGGTCTAGGTGGTCATACCGTACGTGTATGTGGTTCGGTGAATCTATCTATTGCATTGGGAGATGACAACCCTAGATGGAAAGCGCAAGCTGAATTCCTAATCGTAAATATCCCGTTGGCGTATAACATAATCTTGGGGCAACCACTCATCATCGATTCTGAGGGAGTTATTAACCTCAGATACCTCATGCTTCAAATACCCACACATCAGGGGGTAGCCACGGTCCGCGGAAACTAGCAAGCAACCCAGGAGATATACCTAATATTGTTGAAAGCTAAACCATTAACGGTGGAGGAGGATATCGATCAGCAGAGAACTGCCGAGCCAGTAGACGTGATGGTAGCAGTGACATTGGAAGAAGGAAAAGAAATTCGAATGTCCAGTGGGCTAACAAATAAAACCAAGGAAGGGATCTTGACAGTGTTGTGAGAGAAGGTCCAGGCTTTCATATGGACCCCGGCGGACCTCAAGGGAGTTAGCCCTGAAGTTGCGGAGCACAGGCTAAACATCCTCCCTCAAGAAAAACCAGTAAAGCAGAAACGAAGAAACCACGCCTCGAAAAGATAGAAAGCAATTGAAGAAGAGGTCTCTCGCCTGTTGAAGGCCGGCCATATAAAAGCGGTCCGCTATCCTGACTGGATCGCCAACGTAGTGCTAGTCAAGAAGCCGAATGGTAAATTCCGTATGTGTGTGGATTTCACTGATCTAAATAAGGCGTGCCCAAAAGACAGCTATCCCCTCCCAAGTATCGACATGTTAGTAGATGCCACAGCCGGATACGCCATTTATTCTATGCTGGACGCGGTGTCAGGATATAATCAAATACCCATGGCTAAAGAAGACAAGGAAAAGACATCATTCATCACGCACGAGGGAATATACTACTACAATGTCATGCCCTTCGGTCTCAAGAACGTTGGGGCCACGTATCAAAGAATGGTTAACGAGATATTCGGCGGTATGATAGGGAAAGAAGTGGAATTGTACGTGGATGACATGATTATTAAGAGCAGGGCCGAAGAAGAACATGCCATGGATATTGCCAAAGTCCTGACACTATTGGAGAAGTACAAATTGAAATTAAACCCGGAAAAATGTGCCTTCAGCGTCACGGGGGGGGGGGAATTCTTATGGTACTTGATCTCGTAGAGAGGAATAGAGGCCAACCTAGGCAAGATAAAACTTGTGCTTCAGCTCAAGGAACCTCGTAACATCAAGGATGTCCAGTGCCTCAACGGAAAACTCAACGCCTTGGGTCGCTTCATCTCTTGTGCAGCACGGCGATGCATCCCATTTTACAAGGCCCTAAAAGCGAAGAACTTCGTATGGGGAGAGGACTGTGCTACAGCCCTGGCTAAGATCAAAACCTTCTTGGTCTCCCCGCCCTTGCTGAGCCACCCCATTGCTGGTGCGCCTCTGTATCTTTACCTTAGCACGTTCGAGGAAGCATTGGGAATGGTACTGGTCAGGGAAGAGGGAGCGGATCAGTTCCCCGTCTATTACGGCAGCCGTGCGTTGAAAGGTGCCGAAATCAAATATGGCCGAATGGAAAAGTTAGCCTTTGCTTTGGTAATATCTTCCCAAAAGTGGCGTCATTACTTTCAAGCTCATATAATCATAGTGCGAACTGACCTCCCACTCAAGAAAGCACTGCAGCGGACTGAGTCTTCGGGACGCCTCGTCGAATGGTCCTTGAAACTTACAGAGTTTGATGTTCGCTTTGAGCCAAGGATGGCAATGAAGGCACAAGTGTTAGCGGACTTTATACAGGAAGCCCCTCCACGAAGAGAGCCATCGGAAGCCGCATGGCGTATGTTTATAGATGGTAGCTCCAATAGTACGGTAGCAGGTATTGGAATATACATTCAAGGCCCAAAAGGGATAGTGATTCGACAGGCTGCTAGACTAGAATTTAGAACCTTTAATAATGCTGTAGAGTATGAAGCTCTAATCTTCAGCCTGGAGATCATCAAAGCCATTAAACCCAATAATATCAACGTGTTAAGCTACTCCGGACTGTGGTCAAGCAATTTGGTGGAGAATACAAGACTAAGAGTGAGGCTATGCAACAATACCTTAGTCGAATCACATCCCTCATTAGCGAAATTTGAGCTGAAGGTACTGAAATGAAACATCATACAGATCTCCAGAGCGTTGAACGTCGAGGTCGATAGGCTAGTATAAGGGGCATCAAGTGAAGAATAGGAAATCTTACTCCCTTGTATCCCTCTACGAATAGGTACTCCCAGTGTGTTGACCACGGAAGTCTTACAATCAGAAATGGAGGACGAATGGTTTACCCCCATCAGTAAATACCTAGAGCACAACGAACTACCGTCGGATGCAGGCCTAGCCAAAAAATAGTGAGAAAGTCTTTTCGCTACGCAATGATCAAAGGACAGCTGTACCGAAAATCCATAAGTCACCCATAGCTAAAATGTGTGGGCCGCGTCAAAGCCGATTACATATTGAGTGAGGTGCACAAAGGCCTCTGTGGTACGCATGAGAAAAAGGACGCGATGGTCCGAAGAGCTAAGCTACAAGGCTTCTATTGGCCGACTATAGAGCTAGAAGCCAAAATAATGGTCCAGTCTTACAAAGCTTGCCAACTGGGCCGAGATTGGTAATTCAGGCAGCGTGACCCTTCGCCCTTTGGGGTGTGGATTTAATAGGACCCTTACCTAGGGCAAATAGCAAAAGCGGTGGATTATTGTGACCGTTGATCACTTCACTAAATGGGTGGAGGCTGAGCCATTATCAACCATCTCACCTAAGTAGGTCATTACTTTCTTCACCAAGAACATAATTTCACACTTCGGCATCCCCCACACCATCATAGCTGATAATGAGACGCAATTCAACTACCACACATTCAAATGTTTCTGTCAACAGTTAAAGATACGGCTTCGCTTCTCCAATGTGTCCCATCCTCAGACAAATGGTATAACGGAGATAACCAACCGAACCATCTTGGAAGGAATCAAAACAAGGGTCTAGGAGCACAGTTCGGCGTGGCTCGAAGAGATGAACAACGTCCTATGGTCCTACAAGACCACTCCTTGAATAGCGACGGGCAAAACACCCTTCCTTCTCACCTATGGAACAGAGGCGGTGGTCCCTGTTGACATCGGCGCACCCAGCGCGAGGGTAGCAAACTACATTGAATGAGCTTCAAACGACGAGTTACTAAGAAACAACCTGGATTCATTAGAGGAAAAGTGAGAACAAGCCCTCATACGCATGATGAAATACAAATGATGCATCACCCTCATACGCAACAAGAAGATTAAACCTCTAACATTCCAGGAGGGTGAGTTGGTCCTTCGTAACAAGAAGGACTCACAAGCAAGGGAAGGTCAAGGAAAGCTTGGCTTAAAATGGGAAGGCCCGTTCAAGGTAACGAAACGGTTAAGAGAAAGCACCTACAAATTGTCCACCAAGCGGGGAAAAGTCCTACCTCGCATATGGAACGCAGCATCCCTTCGAAAGTTCTACCCTGGAGCCTGATAAGTAATCTTGTATATGTATTCACAATTATATTTTTGTGAACTTTCAGGGTAATGAAAATACAACAATTTGCAAAACCCTCGGTGCTACCACTCTTTGAAATTAAAGTTAAAATAGCCCGCAGGGTCAGATCAGCGAGATCCCCTCGGCTCTACCACGCTTTGAAATTAAAGCAAGTTAAAATAGCCCGCAGGGTCAGATTAGCGAGATCCCCTTAGCGCTACCACGCTTTGAAATTAAAGTTAAAATAGCCTGCACGGTCAGATCAGTGAGATTCCCTTGGCACTACCACGCTTTAAAATTAATGTTAAAACAGCCCGCAGGGTCAGATCAGCGAGATCCCCTCGGCGCTACCACGTTTGAAATGAAAGCAAGTTAAAACAGCCCGCAGGGTCAGATCAACGAGATCCCCTCGGCACTATCACGCTTCTAAAGGTAAATTGAGCTATAACTCGGTCATTTCAGCATATATCAAAGAAACACTGGAAATCTTGTTATCTCGACAGTCAATCAGAATAGAGAATCCAACCATAAACAAGAAAATTTAGCAAAAACAACAACGTAGTAGTATAACTCAACAACAAGCAGAACACATCGGCATAAAAAGGTTTCATTGATAAAATAGGATGAGTTCACAAAGCCAAACCCAATAGCTACAGAAGTTTAAAATTTTATAACAAAAGTACAAAGCAAGAAAGAAGAAGCAAGTCGGGGGCTTTCAAGATTAAACTTCCTCCTCATCCGTCGCCACGGAGGAAACATTAGAATAAGAAGGCTCTAGTGTGGGAGGCCTAAATATATGCTCATCTTCTTCCCAGTGGCCGAGGGTCTCATCAGGCGGAGCTATCTGGGCAAGATCGTCAATGTTAGCCCCAGTAAACTTAGCACGCACAGCGCGAAGAAAGGCTGTTTGATAGCTGAGGTGGTCCTCTCGCTAGTCTTCGCGGGTCTGCTTCACCTTAAGCTTATACTTCGCCCTATGGCACCCGTGCTTATACTGGAGATCCCACAGTGCCTTAGTGTTGTCCTCAGCAATGGTCCTCCAATACCCCAGCCCTTTCTCCGCATCCTCTAAATCTTTAGCCAACTTGGCTTTTTGCTCCTTCTCCCACGCCAACTCCGCCTTCAGATTATCTATCAACACTTTAAGCCTTTTCTCCTCAGCTTCAGCGAAGGATTTAACCTTGGCCAGTGCCACGCCATGCTTCTCCTCTAATGCTCGCATTATGCTCACCAGCTCCTTCCTCTTGCCCTCAGAGAACTCCAAGTCCGCAAGAGCTTGAGCTAACTCTACGGCTTATTTTTTACCGACCTCCCCCACCTTCCTAGCAGCCTCCTCCATCTGAGCCAAAGTGTCACGCTCCTACTGAACCTCCTTCAGCCGTGTCATACTATTTTGGGAAGCTGCATAGGTAGCCTCCACTTGACGTTGTGCCTCCATTAACGCCTTAACCACCCGATGAGCAGCAGAAAAGGCCTTCACAAAAATGATAATTAGCCCCACATACACCAACACACCCAACCCCCAAACTCTCAAAAAAAAAAAAATAAATAAATCACATTTACCAGCAACACCTGTTGTTCAGCATAGACCCCCAACTCAGCAGGACCCATTGCGCCGAAGCGCACATCCTCGCTAGGGAGTTCAGTGTAACGCCCTAGCTCACTCAAAACCTCAGGTTTCACCAGAGGCACCCCCTCCCCATGTACCTTCTGCCACAACTACACAATGGTATAAAACTAAGGAACGAAGACGTCAAAACAAAAATGAAAAGAATTTATAACTTGTACATACTAGCGACGGATCATATTTGGCCCATTGGACCTATTCTTCCTCAGAGAAAACCTCTTTCCCTTTTGAGGTCTTCCCCATGTCTTCAGCAGCAGAACGAGTGTGTTTTCACCCCCTTTCCCTTATCTCTATGCCCTTCGCGGGTGCAGCAGGTGTCCTAGCTCGGGGCTCTGGGCCCTGATGACTGCCCACGGGCAAAGTAGCCCTAGGAGGAGTAGCTTCCACTATCACCACGTCACCCACAATACTAGGCACTCCCCCACTTGTAGCAAGAGGATCCATGATCCCCTCATTAAAGAGTTGCTGGGCCCAACCCCCAGCAACATATGCCTCTTGCTTCGGCACCACTTCGACCGCATCTTCCACCACTAGCTTAGCAGGATTACCCTCCATTTCATCTACCACATTTACCGGAGCTACTTCCGGTGCCTGGATCCTTGCTGTCATCACTACAGGAATAATTTTGGGTTTCCACTTCGTACGAGCCATTCCTACAAATAAAAAGAAAAGTAAAGATCAGTTTTTTGAAACCTCACCATCCTCAGCAGTTAAATTAGTATAAACAATGGCCCCTTGATCCATCCAGCAAAAGAGGCCATTGGGTTAACCAAGTAAAAACTCCGCCACACGCCAGTGAATGCCTGGCCGAATCTGGCGCACGATTTTCGCCTAGGGCTCGACGCTAGGTATGAGGATCCTCAGGAGTGCAATTCCATCTGGTATGGAAAGGGAACTCCCCATCCCATAGGGGGTTCGGTGCACCCTCCTCTACATTGTCTGGGGAAGGGAAAATCTAGAACTACTTATCTTTAAAATCCCTAACATGGGATTGCTTCCCCACTGGCTTGGGTGTGATCTCCCTTGTACTGCCTCAAAACACAAATTCCCCTGCGTGCTTGGTACAAGGTCTAAAAAAGAGTCGGAATACACGCCCGCATAAGACAAAGCCCAATTCACGACACATTCGCGCGAGCATCGCTAAAACAATCCAAGTGTTAGGGTGCAATTGACCGGGACACAAGCTAAATTCGCGCAGCACATCAACTATACCGGCATCTAGGGGGAAGTAGAATCCCTAGCGCACTTGCTGACACAACATAGGCACCAAATCCTTTCTAGGGGGATTCTACATAATCTCCCCTTTCTTTGGTGCTTTCCCCATGACGCCGGGAGACTCCCCAATTAATAATTCAAAGATCTCCTTCGCCTCTTTCTTCTTAATTGTGTTGGGCGTCTGGCAATCCGCTCCATCGGCAGGAAAAGGCGAAGAAGACTCCCCTGCCATGATTTAGCGACGTGGAACAAAACCTGGGCCACCACCCACCATCCCCGCCATAACGGTGGCTTCCATGGCCCTTAAGGGCAACACCATAATCACAGTAGGAGGGTCACGCTCCTCCACTGGTTGCCGCCGACCTGCACGGTGGACCAGGCCATAGGAGTTGGAAGAATCGGAAGACATTTTTATGTTATAACAAGGGAGAAAGAAATGCAACTCACTTGGTGAAAGAAAAGGAATTTGGCAATTAGAAAGAAGAAAACGCAAAGATTAGAGAGCAAATGACAACACCAAACTTCAGAAAGCAAAATCAAACGGAAGAATAGTGAAAGAAAATACGCCCTAATATATACAGTAAAGCTTGCACAGAAAATGAAGAGGTACACCCATTAAATGAAATACAATCATCACTACTGTTCAAAATGGCGGATATGAAAGGACGTGTCAGATCAACAGTCGCAGCTCCGCGGAACGACGCCACGCATACCTAGGATTTGCAGGTAGAATTTTCAAAGGCCCTAAAGAACCTTTACTTGGGCTCGTTTGGTGGGGCTCCTGATATCAAGGCCCAAATAAGTAAGCCTGGGCCCCAAAAGCGAGACCAGTCAGGCTACGCTTCTGCGTAATCACACGCTAGAACCACTTCAGCATGATACAAGGCCGATGCTCTATTCTACGGGGAAATTCCTTCAGCACTACCCACCGCGCTCAAGCTGAAGTGGCATCGGCCAAACCTTTGCTGATACGGCGCATTCCTCATCTCTCCTCTGTCACATTAAATGCAATCCTGACTAGTAGGTACGAACCATTTAATGCTCCGACGGCTGATAAGACCATCAAACGGCTTGCCACACGTGCATAGTTTGCAGGCGAGTCCCGCAGATCATCATTACACGCATCTCTATAAATAGCAAGACAACCTCCCACTGTAGAGGTAACTGTTACTTTGAGAATACGCAAATCACCCTTCTCTGATAACTAACTTAAGCATCGGAGGGTCTTCGCCGGAAACACTCCCGGTAGGAGACTTGTTTTGCAGGACCCGGAGATGTCAGAGATCGCAGGCTACTTCCGACGGACATCGTCAGAGATCGCAGGCTCGATTTAAGCTTGCTCGTGCTCTGCTCGGGTTCAGTTTGAACAAGCTCGAGTTCGACTCTGACTCAGTTTAACCAAACCTCAAGCTCGGTTCGAATATGTTAAAAATTTAATGAACAAAACTTGAACAATCAGTGATTGAACTCGACTCGACTAGTTTACAGCCGTAGCCGTCTCTAATTGCAAAAATTTGATCCATTTCCTATTACTTTTCATATTTACAGCACTTAATTAGTTACACCCGCGTACTATTAATAAATGATATGATAAACAATGTTTTGGTAAATGTTAGTACATCGATTGCTACTTCAATTTGTTTCATTTTGCATACTGCCTCTTTAATGTTAAAAATGTTCTCAGCCCACTTTACTTTCAAGTGTATCAAATTTATCCTATACGATACGTGTCAACTCCCATTCCGTTTGACTTTTTAAAATTTTCATTTCCTGATCTTTTTCTCTCCAATTAGAAGCTAGCATAAGACGTTAGTGAACCTTTTCCAAATCGAGGGGTTATAGAGACATGTTCAAAGTTTAGAATCATTAGGCAAAGTAGAAAAAGTTACAAGCTGGTGAAACATTTGGCCTATTAAATATAAAACTGAGTTTACTAGCATGAGGTATTTACCAGTTCAACAGAGGTTTAATCATTGGTAATACCGAATATTAGTCTCTTAAAATTAATTTAGACGCATTAATACCAATATATTAAAAATATGAGTCTAAAAAAATATTTTTTCTTCTGTTTTACCAAAAAAATACAATTCTTCCCTAAATATATATTGGATCATCATATTGCCAATTTTTCATTTCACCTGGGTATACATGTGATTCTTCAATACCGTTATTTTAATTCCACCAGACCGGAGTTGGAGATGTTCTGCAATTTTATCGGTTAAACTAGGTGGTATGGTGCAGTTTTAATTTAATTAATGATAAGTTAGTTATAATCGATCTAACCAAAGGAATGGAAGTGGTTGACACATGGGTTCCTTTAAGTTTTCCGGTCTATAGTACGACTCTAGGATGAATTAACAATATGCTTGGCCAACCTATCAGTGATTTAGCTCCTGTGGATACTCCCCTGTTCATATATATATATATATCTTCTCCTGCCTTCTTACAGTTACCTCAGAATAAAATTTCCCTTACTGATTATTTGCACTTGCAATCAACTGCAGAAAACATTTGGCCCAATACTATTCATTTTTATAAGGATTCGGATATGTTGAATTATTTTTCTTTTACTCTTTTTCTAAAATGTTATTTAAATATAATGTAGGCTAGGGTGTTGGTAAATAAAACAAGGATGGTGTAAGATTTAGCAAAAGCAGGAAAGACACCTGCATTGTTTACAAACAATCCCTTTAAAAACAAAATTATAACTGTATATGTTTTCTTCTTTTTAACAGTTAGCTTCCATGTTTGCATTTTTTTGTTATGCATATTATAAGTTTTTATCATGTATTTTCGCCGGCACAGTTGCGTTGCCTCTTTGCTCTTAATTTTTATGAAAAACTTTAAAAAGAACATTGGAGTTTCACTCATTTGTAAAATAAGGTTTGAGGAATTTCTTTTACCAAACGGGTTTGTGGTTTCAAAATATATGTTAATAAAAGACCCTCAATATTAAATTATATCATGAAAATGGATAATATTTTTTGTTTTTATCTAAAATTTTGCATGATGGTTAATTAAAATACAATACACATCACTGAATTGAATATTTATGGATTACGCAAATATTTTATCTAAATTTTTACGTGATGGTTAATTAAAATACAATACACATCACTACATTGAATTTTTTTGGATTACGCAAATATATTTTTTTCAGTAAATCATTATTAACAAAAGAATTTGGGGTAAACTAAATGGAATAAATAATGTGATAGACATCAATTAATAAAGGTAAATGCATCATTGCCCCACTTAACTTGACAATAAAAGTCGCATGTCACCCCCACTTTTTAAAAGTATCAGATACCCCCCTCAATTTGATAAAAGCGAACTACTTAACCCCCTCAAAACCACATGCCAATGTCCAGTTGGGTTGACTTTTCAAAGATTTCATTTTCTGATTTTTATCAAGTTCAGATGATTGATTGAAACTTTTGTAAGTTCAGGGTGACGTCCGATTTTTGTTACCGAGTTGATATATTTGATCATCAGCGAAGTTTTAAAATTAAGATGGCAAAACGTGAGAAATGCCAACATATTTGACCAAGCCTTGAGGATGTAATGTAAGTATTTTAATTTTATTATAAAATAGTTGCGGTTCGTTATAGAATATAAAACATTTCTTCAGAAAAAGAGTTTTAAAAGAATGGTAGAACAAAATAATTAATTGAATCAAATATTAGCAACTGAAGTATCCTTGCTATATTTGCTATATTTGTGAAGCATTTTTTTAAAAAAATTAAAAGTATTCAGAAATTATAAAAAAAGTGTATTATAAACAATACGTCCATTACAAAACCCGAGCCTTCAAGATGGCCTACCCTAACCCCGTCGCCGTCAATCCCCTTTTCTAGCCTCCGATCATCACTGGCAACCTTCCCACAGCCATCGACCACCCTCTCCCTTCACAAAGCCCTCCATCTGCAAAAACCCTAACCAAACAGCCTTTAACCCCAAAATTTATTTCAAGAATCATCCTAGCACTCATGATGCATCAGTGTTACGTCTGATCTTCAACTAATGTGGAGTTTCTGGTTTGGTATACACAACCAGGAAACGTAATGCTAAGAATTTTGGGTTTATAACTCTCGATGGAACGATCCCCATGCACAAATTCTTTTACCGTCTCAATTTAGTTTTCATCGCGAACGTTCGTCTTCGAGCGTTCAGAGCCAAATACAATTTGAGAAGGGATTCGAAGCAATCTGCTGGAAGTTTGCGCAGCCACCATACATCCACAACGCATGTTTTGAAATCTGAATTTTGTGAATCCCCGAGAGGTGCAAGATCCTACGCTGAAGTTGTATCGGCTAAGGAACCATACGTTGTGAAGATTGATAACTCGTTCCATGCAACTGATTGGGTTCCTCTTTCTTTTATGGTTAAGGTATGTGACGTTTCATCAATACCGAATTTGTTCAACACTGTGAAAGGCCGGAATTTTGCAATAAAATTTATTGCACCACTTGACGGAAATCGGGTATTGTTTTCGTTTTTTTCCGAAGGATGCATTAGAGGCTTTTATTGAGCAATGATTGATTGTTTATGAGGCATTTATTAATTGAAGTAACACCATTTTCTTTGAATTTGCACCAAGTGAATGCCTTGTTTACGTTGATTTTATGGGTTTACCTCCGGGTTTGATTTTCGAGGCTTTGATTCGTCATTTATCTGCAATGTTTGGAAAGTTGGTTTCCATTGATTTTAATTTTGATGCTCCGGAACGATTAGATGTGGTTTCTTGTTTATTATCGGTGCCTCTTGGATTCAGCAATCATATGTTCTACTTTAATGTTGGCAATTTGAAATTCTTGATCTTAGTGAACTTCAGACAGGTTGTTGCCTGCTGTTGATCCTTAGACAGCTTGTAAACAATCGCAGATGGGGGAGGTGAATGCGAATCTTGGTTACTATTTAGATTTATAACAATTATTTAACCAAGTTAAGTTTTTAGATGCGTGCTGAGTTGGTCTAAAAACTTATAAATTGCTTAGCTTCTCTGGCATAATTTATCTTCAATCTCGCTGAGTACTCTACTCAGCATGGATCAATTTTTCAAGCAAAACACTTAACGATAGAAAAAATGATGAATGAACTGGGCGTAATAAAAGCTAAAGAGAAAGTTCGGAACCTCAACACCTTATTTTATCCTGGTTCGGCCTCGAGCCTACCTCCAGTCCCCGGATTCCTTCTCAGAGCTTTAATCTACTAGTGTTCGTTCCTTACTAAGGCAGAGAAGCCTTTACAATGGGTAGACACGATTTACAGAAAGTACCTTTCTTTTTAACTGCCAGTCTACTCAATTTGGGTACCCTTCCCAAACTGACACTCAGATTTGAAATGAAAATTACGGACTGAATTCAACTTATAAAATGTTGAATCCTTACAATGTTAAATCTAAGTGTTGATTCTCTCTATTACAAACATATTTGAAATGGTTGTCTGCTGATTGCTTGAATTTAGAATTTCTTGAAGCTGAGAGTATTAGCGCAAAGTTTTAGCTCTTAAAGAAATTCGAGGTGATTCAACAAGTTTGAACGTCTACTTCTGTCTTCTATTTATAGTTAAAGCTTTGCGAAGTAACCGTTGTAAACTTTTCATCCTTGCAGTTCTTCAATTTCTCTTCTCTTCATATCTTTCGAATCTTCCCGTTGGAGATAAATTCAGGACGTTTAGAGATAAAAATTTGAATGTTGAGTCGTGATAAAATTCCGTTGACAAATTCTCATTTATCTTCAAGAAAAATGGATTGAGAGAGAGGTGCGCGAAATGCAACGTGGAGACTTATGATTAGTTAATATTGTTGACGCTTGCAGAGATGCGCTGAGACACTAAGAAAACGGCACATGTCAACGGATTCTTTTTGTCTTGGACTTTAGTGAGAAATCTCCAATATTCGATACTGATAATTTTTTTATTTGTGTGGATCATTGGAAATCTTCATTAATTTCAGCGCTTTTTGAACTGAAAAGCATTGAAAGAATATTTCGTTCCTCACAGAAGACTTTAGGAGCACATGTGTCATTTAATTCTCTAAGTGTCAAGGAATTCAGCTTTTAAAATAATAAAAGCTAACTCAGCATAGTTGAGTTGATATTCTTCTAAACTACGTAGTACTCAGCACAGGCTCAGATTTTCCTTACTCTAAGCTGCAACTTAATTAATTACACAGCACACTGAGTTATTTTGCCTTGAACAAATTCAAGTCAACTTCATTAATTAAGAGTATACTTAGTACTCAATTAATTTCACTATCTTGGTCTGTTTGCTATTTCCAAAACGTTTAAGTACTGTGAAGTACTATTAACTTGGGTTCTACAATTTTCCCCATTTTGGACATATTACAAACTAGGTAGTAGAAGAGATTAATTGAATATGATAGTTTAGAGATATCAGAAATACCTGGGAAGTGATGTAAGACCCCCTTATGCTGAGTGACTTCCCTTAATCAACTTGAACTCCTCCACTCTAAGTGAGTCTTCTACAAGCAGCTTAGCTCCCTCATTCATGAACCTCATCTCCGCTACTACTATAGGATCCTCGCCTTCAACTTCTTTAGTAGTCATAAGAGATCTAAGACCATCAACGAAAAGGAGTTAAACATTCTTTGGAGCATGGTGAGTGATAGGATGCTCCATCTTGGCGCATAATTAGCTAAACAAATCCAATTCTCTCTCGGAAGAGGAGAAATCCTCCTATTTTTGGCATAGTGATCTCAATGATTGCACACGGGATGGATCACTTTGATCTCTTGGGCAATACTTTGCTTCCAGATACCACTCTACTGAATATGGAAAACTTGGAAACCATGCTCATGGTGGAGACCTTCAACGGGACCAAGTAGATGCGTCCCCCGTGGTCTCTATAGACCAGATTCCCCACTCCTAATGATCCAAAGGAAGAAAAGGAGACTCCTAAAGTAGCAGCAAAAGAATGACCAACCCCTACCGCATTTAGCAAGCTGCTCGAGAAGTTTACTGCTCTCGAGAAAGCAATACAAGGACCTGTTCAACAACTCTCTACAGCTCAGTGTATGACCTGGAATTTAATGTAGGGACTTTTTGTGATCATCTCCAACTCAATCATTTCAAGCTTCAAGCTCATCAGCAAGACCGAGAGTAGGTATCTGCCAATTCCTCCTCTCCACAAGGACAGTAACAGTTTCTTTTACCCTTTTTCCCTCTATTTTTATTTTCTTCTTTTTTTCAAGATTTTTGCATTATGGGCAATGCAAAATTTAAGTGCGGGGAGGGGAATATATCTTTTTGCTTCTTTTCTTTTTTTCTCTTTTATTTTGATTTTTAGGACTTAGTCTTTTTGTGTTGAATTTTGTCATTTTGCAGTTTCAATATAAAAATTTTAATTTTCTTGTACACAAGATCAAATGAAAAAAAATTAGTCTTCCAATTTCAGTGTTCTCTTTTTTATTTCCACAATGATCTAGTTTATACTCTAACCTGTTATAAATAGTGTTTTAAAAAGCGCTAGGTGCTAGTCGAGTGGTCGAAAATGAATCGGGGCCTAGGCGGACTTAGGTGCTAGTCAATAGGGCTTAGGCGCTAGGCTTAGCTAGGCGGCGACCCTTGATAAGTGTATATTTACACTTATAATCATGATATTTTTAATAATTAAACATTATGGTTTAAGTCATTTTATACTTCATATAAAAGATTTCACGTGGTATGTAGTTATTTTTTATGCAAATGCAGTAACTAGGTAAATCTTGGAAGTAAAATGATTAAAATTGAAAATCTATGCAAAGAGAGTGAAAAAGGTGCAAAAAGATGCTTGGAACTCAAGGAATTGGCAAAGGATCAAAGATGTCAAAGATCGGTAGAAATTGCAAAGAGGAATCATGTGAAAAAGGCATGTCCTCTAATTCTTGGTTACTGTTGCGGAAGATGGGAACTTTATGAAATGGAAATTCAGGAATGGAGGGGAAGAATACAAATTCACCTTAATGAATTTGATTAAGTGTTTCAGTTTGGGATAAAATTTTGATGAGATTGAGAAAGATAAAGATTATGATTTAACGGATGTTTGGACTGAGTTAATGGGATTGGATCGATACGATGTCAAAAACTCATCCAACAAAAACATTCGAAGTAATAGCCTTCTCTACCTTCACAAGTTTATTTCTCAAAGTCTTTTCGTTTGACACGAAACCACAAAGGTGTCAATGAAAGACTTGGTAATATTGGAGTGCTCAATTTCACAATTTCGTCCAAAATTTCCTATATATATGATGGAATCCATCACTAGTCTCACTACACATAAAAAGGCTAGAGTTGGAGGTGTAAATGCAATTTGCGGGATAATTTTGGGGCAAAGAATCGATTACCTTATCAATATAGTCCAAGGTAAAAATTTAACTTCATGGGAGGAGTATATATGAAGAGAGCAGGATTGGTCAAAGAAGACAATAGAAAATTTGTGTTTTTACCATATGGAGTAAGGGTAAGGAAGCTTAGACTGACACATGGATCTACTTCTCGAGAAAACCAAGAAGATGAAGATGTTGAAGAAGTTCAATTCGAAAGTAGTGGTTCAAGACAAGCCTCCGGAAGTACACATGATACTTGGCGATGAAAGTTCGTGAAAGATGTCGACCAAGCATGCCTAGACATGGCCTTCATTCAGCAAGATGTTCATCAACTAACGAAATCCATCATTTCATTGAACCTCAAGTTGAATACATACTTTAAAATGCAAAATTTGGAAATCTCACCGAGTCCTCTAGATTCAAGTTCAAATGAATATAACGGGTTTTCTCTTTTCTTTATTTCTCTTTTTCAAATTTTTAGACTAGTTTATTATTTTTCATTTTTACATTTTTCTTTAAGTTAAAGTCTCTCACAATGAGGACATTGTATTCTTTAGTGTGGGGGGGGGCGTTTGTAAAACAATCCCGAAAATCCAAAAAAATTAAATAAAATGAAAAAATCGAAGAATTTGAAAATTTTTCTTGATCTTTGTGTTATTTATACATTATCCATACCTATACTATACTAACATATGTTCCAAGATTATTGTGAGTGTTAGGTATTTCAAGTTTGATGTTAGTGCATATTTCGAACTAAATTTTTTGAGTATGACCACACGTTGAGAGTGTGAG
>CATIWQ010777717.1:0-11020 GCA_949673415.1 Euphorbia schlechtendalii | reverse complement strand
CTTACTGAAAACAAGTATATCGTCTATATATACTACGGTGAAGTCTGAATAGTTCTCAAAAATTCTATCCATTCTTTTTTGAAAAATTGCTGGTGCATTCTTAAGTCCTAATGGCATTACTAGCCATTCCCAATGTCCTATTGGATATGGACAAATGAATGCAGTCCATTCTATTGATTCTTTATGCATTCTTATTTGGTAGTATCCTGATTTTAAATCAAATTTACTCATAAATTTGATCCTTGTATTTTATTTATAAGCATTTCTTTATTAGATATATCGTATCCATTATTTTCTGTATTATCATTTAATTGTTAATAATTTATAACCATTCTAGGTTTTCCTCGTTTTTTCTCTGCATTATTATTAACGAAAAAACTATGCGATCTATGTCTTCATTCTGACCATCTAATAAAATTATTTCTTATAAGTTCTTCTAAAGCTTCTTTATACCATTCTAATTCTTTATTATTGGCAGGTATTGCTTTTTCTCTTACAGCTATATCAGGATTTATAATTTCTAGTTTATATTCGGTTGGATTTTTATTCCAATGTTTCTGAGGATTTTCTCCTATTATTTCTAATTTTTCTAATCTGGATTGATATTGTAAAATATCATCATCGTCTAAGATTATATTATTCAATTGATTAGAAAAAATATAGTCTAATTCTATTATATGTAAGTCTGTATCTGTAGTTTCTGAGTAATTTATGTATTTTTGCTTTAGTTTATCCTTCTCTTCCCCTTGAAAAGAAGTTTTAGTGGCAATTGTTATAGAAAAAGTATTAAAACTAAAACTTATATAGACTTTAGTTATAACTGCCATTCTATTATCATGTATAAGATAGTCTAATCCTAGAAAAGTATTAAAACTAAAACTTATATAGACTTTAGTTATAACTGCCATTCTATTATCATGTATAAGATAATCTAATCCTAGAATAGCTAAGTATCCTAGTTGGTATAAATTTCTAACTGGAATATTAGTTATAGTGGTAACTAATGTGTCTTTATTTATGTCTATCATTTCTATTATAATTTCTGGTATGTATTGAGAACATATAATTATGCTTCCATCCATTTGCCTTCCAATGGTAGGTTTATCTAAATTATGTTTATATTTTGAAGGAATTAATTTATCGTCTATTTTAGATGTTGAACATCCAGAGTCTATTAATGCTAATCCCTGTATAATTAAATCTTGTATTTTACATATTATTTCAATAGTATAGCTTGTATATGGGATTTTATAGGGTTGTCTATTAATTTTGTGATATTTAAACCTCTTCTCATATAAGTCTATTAAGATTTCATCATTTATATCAATTTCTAATAATTCCATTATATGTTTCTGATTATTATCTTATATAGTTTTTTCTATTTTTTCTTCTTCTAGTATGCTTATTCTTTCTTCCAAGTTAGTAATTCTATCTTCCATTAGTCTAAATCTTTCTCTCCAAATTCTTTGTTCCACATTATCTTTAAAGGTATAGTTATTTTTAGATTCTATGGTTCCATTCTAAATTATTATCTTCTTCCCAATAGTATTTACAGATTTCTGTATAACAATTATAGCATTGAGCTCTCAATTCTATAACTAGGTATAAATGACATTTATAACATTCTTTATCATCATTTCCTTTTCTATAATTCCAGCTATGTTCTATACATTTGGTTCTATCCATAAAGTCTATACTTATATTTTTATATTTTTCCATTGCGTCTAATAAGTCTACTGGTTCATTATCGTTATTATCTTCTTCAGAATTATATTCTTCTACTTCACTTACAATAGAGTATATAGTTTCTGTATCACTAACTTCTTCAGTTATTGCTAGTAGATCTAAATTAATATTTTCTACTAATCTTGATTCTCTAGTATGTATATTATGTTTATTAGGACATTTAGTAGATAAATGACCTATTTCTCCACATGCATAACATGTAATGGTATCTTTATACTGTCTTTTATCATTAAACCTTCTAACATGTCTTTTAGGGTTTAAGAACGGCTTTCTAGCATTAGTCTTAGACTTTCTAATATAGTATGATTTTCTTGTTTTATTATATGGTCTCTTGGTGTTATAACGTTTATAATTTCCGGATTTCTTGCTATAAGAAATACAATTCTCTTGTCCATATTGTTGAGTGGTATAAATATTATTACAGAAACCATAATTGTCTTTCATTTGTCTTTGTATACTTATCTCAGTACATTTCTTTTCTAAATGTTTCATTATTTGGTATACTAGCGTATTTAAATTTAAGGTATAATTGCTTTCTTTTTCTATAAATGTATTTCCTTCTTCTTGTATTTCTTGACCTAGTGGTCCTGGAAGTTTAAAAAGTATTTTTTTTATAAATTCTTTATTATAAGTATTTTGGCTTTTTGCTGTAAAATGTATAAAGTCGTTTAAAACCGAAACTACATATTTCCAGTCATTAAACTTTAATTGTTCTAAATTTCTTACTACTTCCTTTTGTTGTATAATTGATCCAATATTAGGGTCTGTTGTAGTCAAAAGATTGCTTATAGTATTACAAAAGTTCCATGGGTTATTTCCTACATTTATCAACTTGGTATATTCTTGTGGAAAATTGATTTTAAAATCATCCCATGCTCTTTTAGCAGTATTTTCTAATGTAGTTTCCAAGAAACTATACATTTGTTCTGTGGTATGATTAAAATTCTTTTCTAAGTAATTCTTAACAGTTAAACTTTTCCATTGCTGTATAACTTCTGGCCAAACTTGGGGCGAGTATTTTTCTAATTGCAATAGACTTTCTTCCTTGTATATTCCTATAGGAAATCTATTTCCTTTAGATTTATATCTTTCATTATTATTTTGGTATTCTGTATATTGTCTTGGTGGTATATTTCCTCTAGTATAATTTATAGTTGTAGGTCTATTTTTTGGAGTTTCTAACGGCGTTTCCATTTTAGTACCTGAAGTTCCATCCATTACTTCTAGTGGTATATTACTAAGGAATTCTTCAAATTCTTTTGTATCCATTAGGTTTCTAGTATAATTACTTTTATTATCAATTTCTTCCAATTCTAACACTCTTATAATTTCTTCTAAGTATATTCTTTTTTCAAAAATATCTATTATTTCTTGAGGTCTTTTATTTTCGTATGCTTTCTTAATCCAGACTCGTCTTCCCTCTATAGATTGATTTATAAATTGTATTATGATTCTATTATAATTTTCTCTAGTTTTAAAGTATTCTTCATTATATAAATCATAGAATATAGTTTCTAAAGGGTCTAATTTTATATCTACTAAGTTTATATTCTGATCATTAATAGCCCACGAGCTATTAGTCTAAGTATCTTCTGTTTCTAAATTTTCTATCTGATTTTTATAATTATCAAATCTAATACTAATTCTTCCTTTATTATCTTCAAAGATTTGACTTTGGTCTGGTATAAGTTTTATTTGACTTTGTTCAAATAATCTAGTTATATTCCATTCTATTCCAGCATAAGTCTCAGCTGAAAATTTTGGCGGTTTTATAAATCTAATACGTTTTGATGCTAAAGCTTGTATTATATCTTCCACCTTACATTTATATTTTATATTAGTCGAATTAATTGATTTACCAATTAATCTAACAGTTATAACAAGATTATTTCTATTTATCAAACCATAACCATTAGTCATGATTCCTATCTTTGTTTGATGTAAGTCTTTCGATTCTAAGAAAAATTCTGGAACACAATAGAATAATCCTCTATTATTTTTCATGTCTACATCCATTATACTTATAAGTTTCTTAGCTTCTTCTTGTATCGAATCATCGTATATTGTTATTTTAGTATGTGCTCCTAAGTCTTGCCTAGTCATGCCTTTTATTCCTATTATAATAAGGCCTAAATGAGTATATTTGTATCCATCTTTAAGTATTTGTTTAGCTAGAGATTTTTCTAACAAAGGTATTCTAACTATATCATCGTCTCCACATTGCATATATTTTTCTTCAGATTTTCTAAGAAGTCTATAATTTTCTGTCCATTTACCCTTCTGATAAAGTATTTTAGGGTTTAACAATTTCTTTTCATTTTGTTTATATCTTTCCAAATCTTTCTCAATGTATATTACTTCAGTTATATTTATTTCTTCAGTATGTTCTTTAGATTTTAAACCAAAAAATTCTTTTGAATTTGTTCTCACCTTGTATTTCAATATTATTTTATGATTTTGTTCCGATCCGTAGTATAAAGTTATAGTAGAAGTTAGCCCTTTTATCGCAGGATCAGATGTTGTGATAAAAAATATAATTTCACTAATCTTAGTCTCCATACCATAGGAGAACAGCTTACTCGTATTGAAAATACGATTCATAAACCTACTCTAAAAGAGGGGGAGAGGACAAGGTAATAATAAAACCCACCTCTAGTCAGAAGTTAAACTTTCAATTTGATAATACACAAGATAAATTGATAGAAGAAATAACTAAAAAACTTGCTGAGCTTCTTGTCGACAGAAAGCAAAAGCAAATTGCTTCTTTAACAAAGGAAATCAATGAAACAGATGATAGTTCCAAAATAGGTACTGAGAACTCTAAAATGAGTTACTCTGAAATTGAAAATTTACAATCTTTATTTCAAAATATGAAAATAGAAGACACTGGTAAAACCAGTAATCAGATAAAGAAAATTTATCATTCTAAAGAAGGTTCTAAAAAACCTTATTATTCTAGACCATATCCTGTTAATTTACAATCTGAGGAATTTAGACCCTCAACATTATCTTTTGATGGTAGATCCATAGAAGAATGGAATATAGGCAGCATGTTTGAATACCAAATTAAAAATGTTATTCAATACATGCTAATGCATGCCTCTGCTTCTAGGATCCATGGTAATAGAGATAAAGTTATTGCTGAAGCCATTATCGCAGGATTTACAGGCCAACTAAAAGGTTGGTGAGATTTTTGTTTAAACACAGAAGCTAAGAATAACATTCTTAACGCAGTTAAAGTGGAAGGCAATCAACCTATCCCTTATTTTGTTAATGTGTTAGTATACACTTTAATTTTACATTTTTTAGGATCGTCTTCCTTATTCTTTGAGCAAACTACAGAGCAACTTATGAATTTACGCTGTAGAGATCTCTCTGAGTTTAAATGGTACAAAGATGTATTCTTTAGTGCCGTTTACACTAAAGATGATTGTAACCAAGATTTCTGGAAAGAAAAGTTCATTTCTGGACTTCCTAGGTTATTTGCTGATAGGGTTAAAGAAAGAATTAGAAATAAATTTAATGGAACTATTCCTTATAATAGCCTTACTTATGGAGAAATTTTTGCTGAAATTATCTCAGAAGGAATGTTGTTATGCAATGAATTAAAAATTCATAAACAGATGAAATCTAAAAAAAAATGTTAGGGAAAAGGATCCTTGGCACATTCTGCGAACAGTTAGGCTATAGCCCTATTAAGAGATCTAAAAGATTAGTCCATAAAAGATTCTTTAGAAATAATCATAAAACTGATCTGAAGTAGTTTAAGGCCCTTAAAAGGAAACCTTTTAAAAAATCTTTAAAAGATAAATCTCTTAAAAGGATGACTAAAACTATTGTTTGTTATAGATGTGGTAAAATAGGATGTAAATCTAACAAATGTCGTGTTAAACAACAAATTAGGTCCTTATCTATTGATGAAAGTCTAAAAGACTCTTTAGAAAAGATTATGCTAAGAGCATTCGACTCTGAAAGAGAAGATTATATTATAAATAATGTAGATGATGAAACTTCTAAATCAAATTCAGATAGGTTAGAATGTGATGGTTAATGCGACTATTACAAATCTCTTTGTTCATTAAATGGACTCATGGTTCTTACTAAGAGTGAAAACTCTCTATTAACCTTAATAGAACAAATTAAAGATCTTTCTGAAAGAATATCACATTTAGAACATTATTTAGAGTTTATTAAAAATCAACAGTCAAGTCAAGCTAGTACTTCTAGATCTACCAGAGTAGAGAAAAAAACTAGAGGAAAAAACTATTGCATACGATCTAAAAGAAATTTTGGGTAGGTTTAAAACTTCTAAGGGTAAAGAACCTACAATCAATGATTTAAAATCTGAGATTAATAATCTCAAAGGAGAACTAAAAGATCTTAAAGATCGTGTTCTAATTCTAAAATCTAATAAAGAAGAAAATGATTCTGAAGAAGAATCTGAAGAAGAAATCTTACAACAATTAGAAGATTCTAAAACTATAGAAAAATTAAGTCTTCCTATTTCTAAAACTAAAAGTTTCAAATATATTGAATTAATAAGTAAAGTTGTCACTTATAAGTGGCATACGAAGATTACTTTAGTCATCAACAAAGAATTTGTTATCTCTACCATTGCTCTAATAGACTCTGGTGCTGATTTAAATTGTATTAATGAAGGACTTATTCCTTCAAAATATTTCACTAAAACTATTGAAGAGTTACATACTACTAATGGTGAAAAATTGGTAGTTAATTTCAAATTAAATAATGCAGCAATCTGTAATAAGGGTGTATGTTTAGAAATACCATTTATAATGGTTAAAAACCTGAATCAAACTGTTATTTTAGGAAACCCCTTCCTTCACAGTCTATTTCCTATTAAAGAAATCTCTGAAAAAGGTATTAGTACTAAAATTTTAGGAAAAGAGATAATTTATAAATTTTTATCTCGACCAAAAGCTAAAAGCTTAATTATTCTTAAAAGGAATATTCTTAACAAAGAAAAATCTGTCAATTCTTTAAAAGAAGATATCAATTTTAAGGTTTTAAAAACTAAATTAGAAAACCCCGTCTTACAGAAACAAATCACTGAATTATAGCAATTAATGGAAAAGGAAATTTGTTCTAAAATTCCAACAGCATTTTGGAATAGAATGAAACATATTGTCTCTTTACCATACGAGCCATATTTCAATGAACAGTTTATTCCAACCAAAGCTAGGCCTATTGCTATGTCTCCTAGACATCTTGATATCTATAAAATAGAGATCGAAGACCTTTTGAAAAAGGGTCTTATTAGGAAAAGCTCTAGTCCCTAGAGCTGTCCTGCTTTTTACGTTGAAAATGTAGCTGAACTCGAAAGAGGAGTTCCTAGGTTAGTTATTAATTACAAACCCCTTAATAAGGTGCTTAGATGGATAAGATATCCTCTTCTAAATAAAAAGAATATGTTAAACAGACTTTTTGAAGCTAAAATTTTTTAAAAATTTGATATCAAATCTGGTTTTCGGAAAATTCAAATTGATGAAAAGTATAAGTATAAAACTACTTTTACCATTCCTTTTGGCCATTATAAATGGAATGTTATGCCTTTCGAGCTTAAAAATGCCCCTTTTGAATATCAGAATATTATGAATGAAATTTTTTATGCTTATTCATCCTTTTCTATCGTCTATATTGAAGTGTTCTCATATTCTTAAAGAATATTGAGCAACATTTTAAGCATTTATATATCTTTTTAAATATTGTTAAAAACAATGGTTTAGTTATTTCAGCAAGAAAGATAAAACTCTTTCAAACAAGTATTAGATTTCTAAGTCATACCATTAAAAATGGTACTTGTATCTCGATTAGTAGAGAAATTAAATTTGCTGATAAATTTCTTAATGAAATCAGAGACAAAGAGCAGTTGTAAAGATTTTTAGGAAGCTTAAATTATGTAGCCGACTTTTATAAAAATCTAGCATTAGATGCAAAACCTTTATTTGAAAGGTTGAAGAAAAATTTTCCAAAATGCACAAAAAGTCATACTTTAGCAGTATAGCGAATTAAATCTCGCGTAAAGGTTATACCTTGTTTAGCTATTCCCCATCCTGAAGCCTTTAAAATTGTCGAAACTGATGCTACAGATTTAGGATATGGTGGAAACCTTAAAAAAAGGATCAATGAAATGGAATCCTTAGTCAGATTCACAAGTGGGGTATGGGTGGGAGCTCGAAAAAACTACTCCACAATCAAGAAAGAAATTCTTTTGATTATTCATTGTATTCAAAAGTTTGAATCTGATTTAATAAATAAGAAATTTTGATTTTTGAATAGATTGCAAAAGTGCAAAAGAAATTTTAGTTAAAGATGTTAAAAACATCGCTTCAAAAAAAATTTTTGCTAGATGGAAAGCTATATTGTCTACGTTTGATTTTGATATAGAATTCATTAGTGGAGATAAAAAAATCCCTCCCAAATTTTCTAACCCGTGAATTTATTGCAGGAAAATGAATTCAAAGGCCAATGATTTCAACCTCAAACGTTTTGTTGGCCAAAGCAGCCAGTCTGAAAGATCTGCTTCTCAAAGACATCAAAAAACTTCTTCAAACCTGCTAAAAAGCAAACCTTAGATAACTTATCTACTGAAAGCAGAAATGATACATATTACCTTGATGCCTACCAATTGGCTTTAGAACCAGATTACTTAAAGGAAGAAATCTTCCCTTTCATTCCAATTACCACTCAAAGAATTTGTCCTATTGAAAATAGGCATGCAAATCTAGAAATCAATGAACTAGCATTGTTCTATACAAGGAATCACACGGTAGTTCCTTATCTTTCGAGAGATTTTGGATTTTACCTTACTGTCTTAGAAGAAACTGGTTCAATAAAATTTGAACCAATGTCCCGGAGTAACTCTGAATGGGCATTTGCTAAATTCACAATACTAAAAGTATTATCTCTAGAAGAATGGGATAGAGATTTATTTACTTTTAAAAAGGGTAAAGAAATAGCTTGTAGCTATTTTGATTATGTTGATGCTTAGCAACAAGCTCTTCTCTATAACATTAGTCTTCGCAGATTCAGCTAGTTTTTGCAATTTCAATTGGTAAAACCAATAGATTATTTTCCTAAATGGTTCCATAATGGGTTCCAGAACTGGGGTCTTTTCCCAATTCTTCTTCCTAAAAGGATTAGGGAAATATTCAATCATTTCTGTGAACAAAATAATAACTGTAAAATAGCTAGACTTCAATTTACTATCCTTTATTAAGTCCCTTGGATCTTATGGGACTATATCATTTCTTATAGAAATGAGTTAGAATATTTCCAGGCTCCATGCAATGAAATTGATGTCCCATGGCTCACTAGAAGAATTTCTATGAAATGGTGGGATAAATTTGAGTTATATTAAAAGCCCTCAGTCTACTCTTATGAGGGATTGATTTCTTTGAAAAAACCCTTAGACTTTAGTAAAGTCGAGCCTTCTGCCCCTTTACTAGACTTATTTGAAAACCTCCTTTCACAAATGTCTGGAGAAGAGCTTAAAGCTCAAATGGTCGAATTTCTAAAGACAAAGGCTAAAATGCCTTCTGACCAATCCCAACAATCCAAAGGAATCGGTTTTTTTAGAAATCCTAAAAGGAAGAATGAAGAACCTTCTCTAATGGAAACCTCTCCAAACAAAAAAGAAAAATCAGAAGCTTCTTCTTCTTCTACATAAGGCAAATCCAAAGCTGAAAGTAAGAAAAAGGCTATTGTTCATAACCCTTTTGATCTCCTCTACCAGGATCCTCAAAGCCCCTCTGATGGAATTATAAATATTGATGACATTCCAATTGAAGACTTCAACATTTTACTCTCCTCTCCAAAGTAATTCAAATAAGTTTTCTACCACGGATTTTACTTAAAGTAAATCATCGAAATTAAAATCCGGCTCAACCAGGATCAACCAACTTAACCGGTTTTTTCCAATCAAGCCAACTGGTTAAACCAGTCTGCTCCCCTATATAAGGCAAGGTGCTGCTCAAAGTTCAGCATTCGTAAAAACAAAGAAGTTTTAGAGAGAGAAAGAAGAGAGAGAAGCTCTCAAAGCTCCGATCATCTCCGACCACTCTTCGATCACCGATCATTTTTTCCGACATAATTTTTCGAGCTTTTGTAAACGTCTAAAAGATGTAAGTTTTACTTTTTTTTTGTTAATTACTTTAATTATGTGTAATTTTTAACAAGTTTTATTATTGTTTATATAATCTTATATGTTTCAATATTCTTTCGGTCTGTGTCTATTTATTTTATAGTTATACAATATGTTTATTTTATGATTTTGTTCTGATCCGTAGTATTTATACACCAGCCTGGCGAGCTCAACAAAACAACACGTTGGATTCCAGCGAGCCAAGCAAGCTCGCTGGAATTTCCAACAAGTCTCTCACTAGAAATCCCACCTAGGCTCTCGCTAGAAATCCCAGCGAGACCCCTCGCTGGAATTCCCAACGAGCTAAGTAGGCTAGCCGGAATTCCAGCGAGCCTCGTTGGAAAATTCCAGCGAGCCATGTTTTCACCCTATAAATACGGGGATCTTTTTTAGAAACAAGGGACCCAAAACTTTTAGAAAAATTGATTTTCTCTAGAGAACGACCCGGAAAATTTTACAAAAAAAATATTTTCTTATAAATCCTTCGAATATATTCGAATCCAAAGTACGTTTTGATTCCGAATCTTACGATTTTCAAACCAATTTCCTTCCATCTTCTTTTCTTCAAAAATCCTCAGATATTCTCGGACCTAAAGCAAATTTAGAGTCCGAGTCTAATTATTTTAAGGATAAATAAACACTTATTTTCAACACCAAACCACAACTGAAAAATTGAATGGGGAACGCTCCCAGGGATCAAACGGATACGCCGAAGTGGATTCGCATCGAAAGGGTAAGCCTCTGAGTTCCTAGAGTTGCTTTATCTCGTGCTTTTATTCATGTTTTATTTTATTCCGCATGTTGATCGAGAATTAATTTCGCTTTTTATTATTTTGTAAATATTAATGTAATATTTTTGTTTCTTCTTCATTGTTTCTTTTAATTATTGAAGATACGTGTTAGGATACCCCCATGAATGAAATTAAAAATTATTCCCAGATAGGAGACCTCACTTTTTACCATGTGAGCTGTTCGCCACTTTTCTACTGATAAGTTTAATCAATAATGGTTCCAAAATCTCGTGAACTATTGGCTAATAACTGCGCCAAAAACTTGTTCACAAATGAATGTAGGTGTTGTCAATACCTCTTATCACATAGAAAAATGATG
>CATIWQ010777626.1:0-18154 GCA_949673415.1 Euphorbia schlechtendalii | reverse complement strand
ATATATGTATATGTATATGTATATGTATATGTATATGTATATGTGTGTGTGTGTGTGTATATATATATATATATATATATAAAACAAGATATGGAGCTTTGGGAAGTTAAATGAGAGTGACACTCAACCCCTTTTAAGCTTTAACTTACGATTCTATTCCTCAAGGCTATCAAATTGCAAATAAAGAAATAATTGTAAATATAAAACACAAAGTCTCTGATTAGATTCATACCTTCTTGTTTTGAAAGCACTTTTATTGTAGATCCAAAGTCAAGAACCCAGGATAGCCTTCACAAGAGAAAATAATGAGTTGGTGTTTGGAAATCGGGTGAAAACCGAATAAGGATTGATAATGAACAAGTAAACAAATCTAACGATTCCTTTCTTTACTCAAAACTTTTCATAAACTTGAGAAGAGAAGTTTGAGTATTTGACTTGTAAGAATATTTGAATTTTCGTGTAAAAAATTCGGCCAGAATATAGAAATTTAGGTCCTAGGAAAAAATGGGTTTGTTTTGGGGAAAAAATCGACTCCCCGGAAAAAAGAAATAAATCAATTTTTCTTTCAATTTAGGTTGATCACGGTACCGATTTCGTGGTCTCGTTTTCGTTTTTGGTGGGTTAAAATAAGAGAAAATGGTTTAAAGTCGGTCAACTAATCAGGAAATAAAGGTGAACCCGGTACTGAGATCATGAAATCGATAGGGGTTCCACGATGGCATATCGGGATCAATTGATCCCGGTAGGCCCTCTGCCCCAATCATTGACAAGTTTCAGTGATTTTTTATCTGTTTCGGGGTATTTAGGCCGTTGTTTATTGGTCTCGTAGGCATATCTCAACAATTGACTTTGAACCCTAAATATACAGATAAATAAAGTATGAAAAATGAATTTTTCATCATCGGCTTTCGATGTAGCAAAAATCTGTGCTGACAACAATCTGTTTTTCTTGGATTCTAGCATTGACATGTCGACATTCCGTACCGACAACGTTTCCCTTGGACCACATAATTATTCCTTTTTTATTTCAGTGTCATATCATCTTTGAGACCTAAAATCAATAGGGAATATTCTGTTCTAGGAATAAATAGTTAAAAGCATATAGTGTTATAACTGGTTAACTCTTACTTACTCAACATAAATATAATAAGACAATAGCTGAGTTTATTTCATTTCTTACCGTGCTGAGTTAAATAATCCAACAACATGTATTCAGTAAAAACCATCTAAGTCAATTAGGTCAGCATGACTAGTTAGACTAATCTTAACTAAGCCTAAGTAACTCTGATTAATAGCCGAGTACATTATTGATTTATAGTTTGTTGCGCTTCATGTTTTACATCATAAATAACTTTAACTCAAGATTGCTGAACAATCTTTGAGTTGAGTCCAACAATACCAATTTAAGAGAATTGTCATTGGAAACTTTACTACGAATGTGGGATTACCGATTAAAATTTCCTCGAATTCGGAATAGGATCTTGTCAAGAATCATTGATAGGGTTTCAATACGATCTATTTCATCAAATAAATCTGACCTAATTAGTCTTTTTAAGAGATGAATGCCGTAAAAGCTCGCAAATGAAAACTCTCTAATTTCACGTACACGAACTTCTCTTAAACCGGGATCGATACTAGCCGTATGGATGAAGAACGTAGTAGAAATTACCAAGAAAAATCAAAATCCAAATCCCACGTCATGCCAACGTAATGCACCATTAGAAAGTGGTTGCTGCCTATACTTGGTGGCTCACATTTCATCTAATTACGATTAGGTTTTGATTTAGTTTTAATTTTTTTATTTATACTTTAATTAGATAATAATAGTTAGGTTTACTTTAATTATAAATTTGTCTCGTTACAATCAATTTAATAATTAAATTACAAAATTTAATTCTTTGAACAGTTAAAAATCACAATTTTTTTCAAATTAAATGTCTAACGTAATGCACTTTATTTATTAAATCAATGTTTAATCAACATAAGAGTTTACTGAGTTACCAATTAAATAAATATACGTAATTTAATTGAACAAAGACTTAATTTAAATTAATGAAAAATATAAGCACATTATATTATTTCATTAATCAAATTACTCCAATGATGTTTCATGTTAATTCAATGACATTGGCTTAACATGTCAATAAGTTAATAATCATTTTTTCATCCGGCCTTGTAACATTGCATGAACAAGAAATTCTAGATCAGTAGTTTTAAACCCATGATTCTTTAGATCTGTTCATATGTTGGCAATGAGATTTACCTATAGACTGTAAGCGAATTCTAACAAACCATTACACTCCCCAAACGGGACAGAGTACAATCGTCTATTAAAGATATTAAACCTAGTGGTTATCTCACGAAGCCTTTTATCAGCTGACATCAATATGAAAAAGAAGAGACATGTTGTTAATCACCCTCTTATGTTGTATTGTATTTCTCAATCTAGATTAAAATGATAAAATAAGTCAACAACTTACCGGATGTCCTTATCACTTTTATTCATCAAGTGGCTGGTGATTTATTTCAATTTAACAAACCGAATGGCAATTATATCACTTCAATGCTCCTATTAATGTGGTCATGAAATATATCGAACATATATACCTGTACTTGTAATCCAACATTTAAGAACCTTGTTAGTAATATACTACAACAAACCCAATTCCACATCAGTGATAAGTTGAAATCAAGTATGAAGACATTGGAGACATACTCAGCAAATTTTCAATAACATACAACCATGTGACTTTGCTGTGTAAATCGATCCAGACCCATGTTTTTGAACACGTGCTTATGTTCATGATCTACTTTACCCAATAACATAGCAACTAATTTGCTATGGATCATATCTAACATATTCGTCTTGCATTCTATTCATTTTTTTTTTATTAAAACAGACTTTAAACATTTATAATTATCAATCAATGGATACTCTATTAATAGTATAACACAAGATATAAATACAGTAAATTATTGTCTTTATAATGTGACTCTATAATTATGTACAAAATATCATACATAATGTAAGAATCAATGCTAATAATTAGGAGACACAAACATTTTTTTAATAACACCTTATTTTTTCCGGAATTTATAACATATTAAACCAGATAGTAATGGATTGTAGTTTTATGGTACCATGCGGTTATAATATCATTGTTATCATTGTTTAAAAGGCAACCCTTATAACTTAAGGTCTAAAAAGGTTAACAGCCAATAATATTAGTCATATAAAAGTGGAAATACCGCAAAATAATTCTATAGGATGGTATTAATTGAATAGTTCCACACAATCTCTTAAGAATTCACCCAATTGAATTTCCTAAAAAAGATTTTATTGTTTTTCACTTATTTCCAATTGACAAATAAGATATATTTATTTTTTCCTATAATCTAAACCTTATAAACATTCAAAATGCGAAATAAACATGCGATATTATCCATCTTCAATATTCTCATTTCTTATGAGTTATGTAAGAATATGTAAAAAATAAAAAAATAATTAATATTTCAGAAAAATTGACAAAATCTTACACTCTGAATAAATAATAAAATAACAACACAGAATACGAACAACAAAGAATTACAAAATGTAAAACAGGAAATTGAATTAATTACCATGAGATTCTTCACTTGGTAAATTCAGAATTGTTATTTATTCTTAGTTTTGATAGTTGCTGCAGGAGAGACATGAGAGAAGAACCAGTTTTTGTTGGTATTCTTCTTTTTCTTGCGATTCCAACAAAACCAAGAATTTCCGTCGGTATTTTTCCTTTCCTTCTTTTTATCATTTCTCTTCGGTTTGGGTTTTTCATTTATATGCCAATTACATGTTACAGCTAAGTAAACTGTATCACAAAGTTGCATCATTACCATATCAATTCAATAACTAAATATTTTTTAATATATGAACATCGTATGATTAATATATACATATAACAATTAATTTCCTCGTTGTTTCCAATTTTCTTTTCCCATTTACAGACTTCCAGAACTGTTCTCTTTTCCTTTTTTTTTCCTTGGTATTGAAGATTTATTGAACATAATTGCATGATTGGATTGTGCAACTTCTACGTTTGTTCGTCAAACCTATATGACATTTATTCAACAAATTATTTTTATTACTTTTTCTTCTTGAAAAATTTATTAAGAACTTGAATTACCTTTGTGCCAAGATACATTTGTCGAAGAAAATTATTTTTTATGAAATTATATGAATATACCAAATAACACAAAATTCCAATCTAAGTTTCAAAATGTCTTATACTAACAACACATGTTTAATTGAGAACTATTATCCTAATGGTAGATAAATGTGAACATGTACACTCATACTTTGAGGAGTCGAAGATCTTGTTGGTGAATCTGAAGTCGTGAATAATACTATCGGATTGAAACTATTTTGGTGGTTCTACCAAATAATCAATCGGATAAAATCAGAATATTTAAACAAGAACTTCGAATGCAAAATACTGAGAATTTTCGTAATGAAAACAATATGACCAGTTTCAGATATTTGTATTTGTCCAATGGACATGTTCAAAAAACATGAATTTTGTGAATTATACAGGTTCCGAAGATACATGACTTTTCGGAAAAGAAACAAGTTTTTGGTCCAAAAAACAAGACTATTCGAGGGTAATAACAGAAAATTTTTCTCTTTGAGTGTCCCGGCAGCTCGATTTCGGTTGGGGGCAGCACTCCAGGACCCCCGAATCGTGATGGAACCTGAACAAGCATGCACTCCGCACTCTCCCCGACTTGTTAAATGATATATCTCGATCATTTTAGTCAATTAATCAATCCAATTACACTAAAAACTAACAGATCTTGCACCATTTCGTACAGTCAGATGTATGAGACGAAGAAGAGAACGAAATCCTTAGCCAGCTTGTAATTGACCCTAGCTTTAGTCTTCGAACTAGAAAGTGGTTGGGCCATCCAACATGGTGGGAACCAGCTTACACATAATAACACTTTAGTCCTCTCTCGTGGGTAGGCACTGCCCTAAATTTTTTTTATGAATGGAGGGATCACCCCTAACCTCTGTATTCTCGTAAATTAGGAAATATGAATTTTGGGGGATAGGCCTCACATTATGTGAGGGATCATCATATAAGAAGTGAAGATGATGATAATGTGACATAATCACTTATTTCACGTGTCTATCAGAAACAAGTCTGGGATTGGGCTTGACATATCATAAGTAACTACCGCAAAGTAGTTCAAACATGGTGATTTGTCTTGTTGGCATATCACTATAGGGTCTCATTTGGTTGGCGGAATGGAATAGAATGGAATAGAATAGGAAATGAATGCAAAAAAGTCAAATATGATACATGAGTCCGATGTCGGAAGGAATATCTTTTCCTAGTTTTCATTGGAATCACGGAATAGCTATTCCTTCGTTGCAAAGAGGAATAGCTATTTCGAGATTTCCGTGAAAATTAGGAGGAGATATTCCCTTTGACATCGGAATCATACATCATAATTGATGTTTTTCCATATATTTTCTATTCTATTTCATTCTATTTTATTTCGCCAACCAAACGAGTCATATGGGTGTTTCTCAAAACTTCTACTTGTTCAATTTATGTCTTATAAGTCTGACTTACTTCTAAATTTTATCTTATTTTTAACTTTTAAGTTAAAAAAAAGTTATAAGAAACACTCCATTATCTGTCTTATAAGTTAAAATATAAAACTCTTTTAAGTTAAAAGTTGAAAAGTAAAAGTTTTGAGAAACACCCTCTATGTAATATCCATTATAACTAATATTTTCTATGTATTGTAAAAGTATATACCATAATTGTAAAGAATCCGCAGGTTTAGAGAGTATCAGACTCGATAACTTGAGTGAGTATAGAAGTGGGGTTGAGCCAATTTGACAAAAAATTAATTGGCTTGTGTTAAGGTCCAATCTACTCCACTTATACCTCACTTATTATACTTGTCTATTTCCAATGTGGGATAGTAACACATTTCTAACACTTTCCCTCGAGTGTAATTGGGTCTGGATCAGTTTTCATTTGCCAAACATTCCTTGACCTATCTTTTCAAAGGCTCAAGGTCAACAACGAGTCTTGTCTTTTAGAGCTAGCCTGAAATTGTCCAGGACTTCAAACACGAACCCAAGATCTTTCCGGCTATCAAGTCTTTATCTGCTCTGATACCAAGTAGAGAATCTGTGGGCCTCGAAAGTGTCGGGCTCGATAGCTTGAGTGAGTATAGAAGTAGGGTTGAATACATCTTACGCAAAATCAATTGGCTTATGTTAAGGTTCAATCTATTTCAATTATATGCTACTCTTTATCATTTGTTATTTCCAATGTGGGATAATATCACATCTCCAGCACTCCCCCTCAATTCCAACTAGGCCTGAACCAGTTGTCATCTGCCAAACATACATTGACCTATCTCCTCAGAGGTTCAAGGTCATCAACAGATATAGTCTCTCTGCTAGCTCAAACTTCACGTAGAGAATTTGTGAGCCTAAGATATTGTTGAGTTTGATAGCTTAAGTGAGCATACAAGTGTGATTGAACTATCTAACACAAAACCAATTGATTTGTGTTAAGACACAATCTACTCTACTTATATCTCACTCATCATTCTTGTTTTATATCAAATGTGAGTTAACATCACGTCTCCAACATTAACCTGTCTTTTTGTGGTTGAAACTAAATTACACCGTGAAAACAAAATAAAAATTGATTTAACAGAGTAACAAATTCGTACTATGACATAACAACTCTATTAAATCGGTTGACATGACGTATGAATTTCTTTCAAATATTACAAAGTATTATATTTTTTAAATTATATATGACAATTTCCATTTTACAAATTGTGTTAAAGCAAATTTTTCCAAATAATTGTTTGGAAAATAGGTTTATCCTATTTGAATTTTATAATCAACATTTTCATTTATATCTAAATATATATTGTAAATACTAGTACTATATTCAACATAGTATGGTTCCTAGGGTTCCTCCGCTAGGGTTTGCGCCTCCCTTGGTTTTCATGCCATAGGGCTTCATTTTTTTTTTTTTTGAGTTTTTTATTCAATTTTAATCCCAAGACTATACTCTCTTCTCCTATTGTAACTATGGCGGTAACTAGTGATGAAATAACAAAACTATGCGAAGGGGTCCACATCAGTGATGATGAGAATGATGACGCTTTTGTATGCGAAGAGGAGGATATCATCAATAATGAGGAGGATCAACGAATTCTTCTGTTAGCCAAGGTAATAGCGGAAAAACAATTTAATATGGGAAACTTTGCTTCAACGATGACAGGAGTGTGGCAACCAGTGAAGGGGATTGACATTCGTATGATTGCACCAAGCCTCTTTTGCCTAAGATTATACCATAACCTGGACATGGATCGTATATTATCTGATGGCCCTTGGACCTTTGAACAAAAATTGGTTGTAATCAAGCGGTTTGGATTGGGACTGAATCCGAA
The DNA here is from genome assembly GCA_949673415.1 of Euphorbia schlechtendalii. NCBI lineage: Eukaryota > Viridiplantae > Streptophyta > Magnoliopsida > Malpighiales > Euphorbiaceae > Euphorbia > Euphorbia schlechtendalii. The sequence goes on along the minus strand of CATIWQ010777626.1, from coordinate 10,681 downwards.
TGAAATACCTTTATTTGAGACTGATATTTGGGTTTAGGGTTTTGACCTGTAGGCTTGCTACTAGACTGAAAGAATGGCGAAGAACATTGGCAATTTTATTGGAAAGTTTGTGAGATCAGATGAGAAATCCTTTGATGGCTTCTGGAAGTCTTTCCTACGTATACGGGTCTGCATTAATATCCGAAATTCTCTCAAAACAAAGAAAATTAAGAAGCCGAATGGGGAATGCTATGTGATTACGTTTAAATATGAAAGATTGCCTAGCTTCTGTTTCTTCTGTGGGAAAATAGGACATTCAGATAAATTTTGTGAAGCTAAGTTTGATTCACCTCTCGACAAAAGGGGGTTTAAGTATGATGTATCTCTTTGGGCGGTTACGAGGCTTAATTCGGGTAAAGAGGGGACCAAATGGATGAGGTTCATGAAGGGAGTTGTCAGAGGGGATGTAGAGGTGGATATAGAGGCTGAATCTGACATAAGGAATGCAGACCAAGGCCTGGCAGATGGTTAGATTGCTCATGTTCCCCAAAAAACTTGCACCGATGCTCCTGGAAATCAACCTGCTACCTTGTCAATTTAAAAACCCTTCACGACATTACTTCAATCTATGGAAAAGGGAGGGGTTACGTACATGAGTGAGATGGAAGTGGCTACGGAATTAAAGAGAAAACGTATCAGTATGGAGGGGCCGTTGTCGACTGGTTTTTTAAATGATAGTGCGATTGTCAGTGGATCTTTTTTATTGCTAGAGGCGGGGACTGCCGAGGTGCAGACCCGCCTGGAGTTATGAGTGCCCTAAGCTGGAACTATTGTGGTTTGGGTCGTGCTGCAACAGTTCATGAGCTTTGGGAGGTGGTAGCCCGACTTCGGCCTAAGGTGGTTTTCTTGATAGAAGTGCGGTGTTCTAGATCTCATATCAAGCATGTGGGTAAGCAAATAGGGTTGTCAAAATCCTTCTTGGTTTGAGGAACAGGTTCGGGAGGTGGGATTATGCTGTTATGGGACTTGTCTTATTCGGTTAGACTTCAAAGCTCGAATATGTTCCACATTGATGCTTTGATTGAGTGTGGTAATTGGAAATGGCGGTTTACAGGCTTTTATGGGAACCTGAAGCGAAACCTTCGTAACTTATCCTGGGATCTATTGAAATGGCTAACATCTAAGGGAAATGAGGCATGGACAATTTTGGGTGATTTTAACGATATTCTAAGCATTGAGGAGAAATAAGGTGGTGCAGCGCCTTCATTAGCGGGTATAGCAAATTTCCAGTGAGCCATAGACGAGTGCAAACTTTCAGATATGGGGTTTCGAGGGTTCCCCTTTACATGGGTAAGGCATAATAATGGGGAAGTAATTTTAAAGGAATGGCTGGATAGAGGGCTTGCGAATGAGGAGTGGTTTCGTGCTTTTCTGAATTATGGCATTCAACACTTCAACATGGTAACTAGCGACCATGATGCTATCCTGCTACACCAGAATTCTATAAACCGCGTTGGAATTTCTACTTTTAAGTTTAACAATGAGTGGTGCCTGCATTCGGAGTGTAGTGAATTGATCCGTGAGAGGTGGGCAGTAGGTTTGGGTCTCGAAATCGATAAAAAGCTGGCTGATGTTGTTGCAAATTTGCAGAATTGGCATAGGAACAACCAAGACCAGTTTCAGATTCATACGAAAGTAGCTAAAGTGACTATTTTGAGGTCTCGGCAGAATAAGGGTACCTCGGAAAGCGAGTATTTCGAGGCTACGAAAAAGTTAGCCTCTCTTTATCATGAGAGAGAGATCTATTGGAGACAATGCTCTAATGTTAACTGGATCCAAAGTGGGGACCGTAATACCAAATTTTTTCATTCTTATACCTCAAATAGAAGAAAGAAAAATTCTATTGATTTCTTAATTGACACCCAAGGAAAAAGAGTTGAATGGGGGGAAGGGTTAAGGAACACATTAGTAAGCTTTACCAGGATCTTTTCACGAAGTTTGACGAGCTGGATCTTTCCGTGGTTGATCTTATTAAGGGCCGAATCTCCCAAGAGCAAAATTTTGAGCTTTGCCGTGAGCTCACCAAGGAGGAAGTTCATGCTGCTGTTTTTGACATGCACCTTGATAAATCTCCGGGTCCGGCAGCTTCAATCCAGGTTTCTATCAATTCTTTTGGAATGATATTGGTGAGGATGTGTTTATGTGCTTATGTGATGTGTTACGAACTTGTTCTATGCCTGACCATTTGTTTGCGATAAATATTGTTCTGATTCCAAAATGCTTTAAGCCCACTAGAATTTCTGAGTTTCGACCTATAGCCCTGTATAATGTTATGTATCGTATCCTTGCTAAAGTGCTAGCGAATAGATTAAAAGTGGTCTTGGATAGTGTTGTTTCGGAGTCTCAAAGTGCGTTCTTACCGGGCAGGTTGATTACGGATAATGTTATGATTGCTTATGAGGTTGGGCATTATCTCCATAGAAAGACTAGTGGGAAAAAGGGAACGATAGCTTTAAAGCTGGTTATGGCTAAGGCCTACGACAGAGTGGAATGGTTGTATGTTTGGGCTATTTTAACCCGTATGGGTTTTCCGGATACATGGGTGAATTGGATGATTTTGTGTATATCCTCCACACGATACATGATCACATCTAGTGGTCACCACTTTGGTAGCATCATCCCCCAATGGGGTTTAAGACAGGGAGGCCCTCTCTCCCCCTATCTATTTATTTTGTGTGCCAAGGGTCTTTTCACTGCATTGATAGACTTGGAGAGACGAGGGCTGATTCATGGTTGCAAGGTTCCCCAAACTGCCCCCTCAATCTCTCATTTATTTTTTGCAGACGATAGCTACCTTTTCTTCCCTTCTTCGCTTGAAGAATGTGCTCATGTTAGATATTGTCTGCTCCGGTATGAAAAAGCTTCAGGTCCATAGGTGAATTTTAGCAAATCGTCGGTGGCTTTTAGTGCTAACATTGGAGATGCAGAGAAGCGGGATATTTGTACCTTCTTCAATGTTTCTCCTACGGCGCGAACATCTAAGTATCTGGGTATGCCTATGAGTGTTGGTAGGTGCAGAATGAATTCTTTTGGTTTTATTAAAGATAGAATCTGGAAGAAAATAAATTCTTGGAGATCGAAATGTTTGAGTTGGGGAGGAAGAGAAGTTATGATTAAATCGGTTCTTTTATCAATTCCGACATACACTATGTCCCTTATTTCACCTTCCTGAAAGTTTATGTGACGCGATTCACAAACTTTTGAATTCTTTTTGGTGGGCATCGAATAATGGCGATAAGAGAGGTATTAAATGGCAAAGATGGGAGTTATTGTGTAGACCAAAGGCTAGAGGCGGAATGGGATTTAGACATTTGATAAAGTTCAACACGGCTTTGCTAGGGAAACAAATTTGGAGATTTCTACTCTTTCCAAACTCTCTCGTGTGTCGAGTTTTTCAAACCTGATATTTTAAGAATAAATCGGTTCTCTCGGCACAGCTTTCGGATTCACCGAGTTATGTTTGGAGGAGTATTTTCTCAAGTCTTGAGTTCATAAAATCTCGAGTTAGATGGCGGGTTGGGGACGGTAAAGGTATCCCAATCCTGGGAGCTGTTTGGGTTAACCATGTACACCGAATTTTGGTTAATGGAAGGGACAGCCATGTTATTGGAGAGATGAGGGTTGATGGGTTGATTGAAAATGGTTTGTGGAATGTGGATAAAATCCATGAGTTGTTTGATGAAAGGGAAGAAGAGGTTATTATTAATACTCCACTTCCCATTGTTCCTCGATTCGACGCTCCTTTTTGGCCCCTAGAAGTCTCGGGAAGGTACTCGGTTAAAAGTGCGTACGAGACCCTATTCTTAGATCGAGGGATCCATGAACCTTTTCTTGATTACCCATGGAACAATCTTTGGAAGATGAACTTGCCATCAAGGATAAAGATTTTCCTTTGGAGGTTACTGCATGATGTCCTTCCTGTCTGGTTGAGAATCGCACAGAGATGCAATTTAGAAGATAGCTACTGCCCGTTGTGCTTCCTTGCCACTGAATCGGCTTCCCACTTATTTTTGCAATGTAGCCTTGTTAGGATGGTGTGGCCGTTGTTTTCTGCCTATTTTATAATGCCGCTGGATCATAATTGTGTGCGCTTGATTTGTGATTTATTGGCTAAGGGGTCCCTTGATTTATTGCAGTAGGTGGCTTTTTCTGTTTGGGCTATTTGGGATGCTCAGAACAAGGTGATTTGGAAGAATTTAGCACCGCAACCAGCTGCTATTTTCCACTACGCTATGGTGCTCAAGAACCAGTGATGTTCGGTTGTAAAGCTGGTTAAAAGGGAAGCAGAAACCGAGTTGCAGTCTCAGCATGGTGCATTTCCAGATTTAGGCAGCACTGCTACCGCTCAACCAGACGTTTGGCAGCCTCCCCATGTGCCATTTGTCAAGTGTAACTCGGATGCGGCGCTCTTCAACGATGCAAACGTCAACTGCTATGGGTTGGTGGTTCGAAATGCAGGGTACCATTTTGTTGCTGCTAAATCAGGCCTTTTGTTACCGAATATCTCTATCTTTGAGGCGGAAGCGCTTTCAATTTGGAAAGCGTTGTCTTGGTTGAAGAATGCCCACTATACACATATCATCCTGGAATTTGATAGTGTGATTCTCCATGAAGCACTCCTTTCTTCGGAACGGGGCCTTCCTATTTCTACTCTATTATTGAGGATTGTAAAGCGATGGCGCGAACTTTTGTGTCTTGTTTATTTAGTTGTGTGCCTAGAGCTAAAAACATTTTGGCTCACAATTTAGTTAGAGATGTTCATTTGAACTCGTTCGAGGGAGAATGGACCTCTAACCATCCTTCTTGTATCACTTCTTTCTTTAGATTATAACAATCCTCTATTCTTCAAAAAAAAAAAAAATCTAAATATATATTATTTCCAAATTTACATATTTTCTCAATTTGTTTATGGATCAATTGAGCTGTCTCTAAATATTTTGTTAGGCTAAAATTAGCAACATTAGTTGACAATGAAAAGTGAAAATTGAGTACGAAGAGACTAAGTTCAACTCTTCAAAATAAGTTCCTGTAAGCTATAGCTCATTTGTCGAGAAGATCGAGCATGTGAAAAATTTAAAATCTAACACTATTAAATAAGTTTCGAATTTCATATTATTTATAGATCAATTTTTAAGATTAACTTTTGTCACATAGATTTATAAGTAGATGCAAATCTTAACCATGATTAAAGTTCAAAAAAAGTTAATGATATTTATTATTTATTTTATAAACGAATATATCTTAATTCAAATAATTTTATACATAGTTTAATCGCAATTTAGATTACGCAGTCCACGCCTTTCTTTCCATATACATGTAATGAAATTTAAATATTGGTTTACTCTCACATCTTCTATCTCGATCTGCATTGCAAAATTGCATAGAAGATATTTATAATTATAAAAAAGGTAAAATTAGCATATTACCAAATAGAGTAATATACTCATTTATTCTACCTAATTATATGTTAATTGCAATCATTATATTAATTAATTATAGCATTGCCTCCAAAGTGATAACATTTACAAACCTTGACAATGACAGCCATGGCTTCCTCTTTCGTTCCTCTTCTCTTCTCCGTCATCTTTTTCACCCTCAATCCATTCCCCTCCATGGCCCACATTCACAGACCCAAAACCCTTTTCAAATCCAATGAAATCCCTCTCAACAACACCACTTCACCAACCGTTTACTTTGAGGTCACAAAACCCATCAATGTCCCCAATTCAAAACCCTGCGTATACCCTCTTCTTCAACATGATTTTGCCCATACCTACGGAAAACCTCCAGTCCTTTCCAATTATACCCCTCCCTCTCATTGCCCATTTCCCCATTTCTCCAAAATTGTACTTGAATGGAATGCTACTTCTATAGGCAGACAATTTGACCGCATTTTTGGGGTTTGGCTTGGCGGCGTTGAGCTTCTCAGAAGCTGCACGGCGGAGCCCCGCCGCACCGGAACTTTTTGGTCTGTTCAGAAGGATATTACTAGGTATTCTTCGTTGCTTGTCAAGGATGAAGTTCAAGAGTTTGCTGTTTATATTGGTAATATTATCGATTCTACTTATACTGGGATTTACCATGTTAATGTAACTCTATATTTCTATCCTGATGATTCGAGTAATTCGAGAGATACAGATGTTAATAAGGCGGATTTGATCCTACCCATTTCGAGAAATTTGCCGTTGAAAGATGGGTTGTGGTTTGAAATTGAGAATCATACCCAAATCCAGTTCAAGGAATTTGGAATCCCTAGAAATGTTTATAGGGCTGTTCTTGAGGTTTATGTTTCTTTCCATGAGAATGATGAGTTCTGGTTTGCAAATTATCCTAATGATTATGCAGTAGCTAATAATCTCACCGATGCTCCTAAAAATGGTGCTTTTAGAGAGGTTTTAGTTAGCCTTGATGGAGATATCGTTGGTGCTGTTTGGCCTTTTACTGTGATTTACACAGGTGGAGCTAATCCTCTTCTATGGAGGCCGATTTCCGGCATAGGTTCTTACAACCTGCCTTCTTACGACATTGAAATCACTCCATTTTTAGGGAATTTACTAGATGGGAAGATTCATAAACTCGATTTTAGAGTTACCAATGCTTTGAATGTTTGGTACATTGATGCGAATTTGCATCTTTGGTTAGACCACAAGAGCGAAAAGACTCGAGGGAAAATTTTGAGTCATAAAATGAATCCACTTGTGCTCTCTTCGAGGTCCAATTTCGTTGGTTTGAACGGAAAATTCTTAACATTAGCGCGAAGAAAGATTTCGTCGAGTGGATGGGTGAAGTCCTCCTTAGGGAAAATCACTACTCATTACAAACAACGGTTCAGTTTTCGAAACTCAATGAAATTAGGCAAGAATATGAAATTACAGATTGTGAATCAGATTATTCGGTATAGTGATAGCGTTGGTTTGAGAAAGGGCAAGTCTTTAGTGCGTTCATCGGAGGCATTGAGGAAATTCGATTTGGATTTTTACGATGATGTATTGGATCGAGGAAATGGAAGTTCTTTTGAGACGACAAGCGTTAAGTTGGGATTCAATGAGAAGAAATCGGGTAAAAAAATGACGAGAAGTAGTGTGAAAAATGTGCAGAAAGGGGATGGTGTGATGGAAGTGAAGAACAATTTGGTGATTAGTGGAGTTGGAAACACAGAGCAGGTGTATGAATACAAAGGAAATGAATTTTGTTACTTTAGGAATGTAAGCGCCTCAAATTATACTATTCTTTATGACAATGTGAAGAATAAGTGTAATACCAAAAGGGGACTTTTGTATCCAAATTCTGATATTTCAACGGTGTTAGTGAATTCCTGATTGTAGAATTTTGATCAAGTTCCTTCCATTTAAGGGATTTGCAAATTTGAATAAAATAGTAAAGTGTGTACTTTTTAGTAATCAATATATATCTTTCCAACTCATTAAGTTGTCATTTTTTGTTTGTTTTGTTCCAACGATTACCTTGTATTGATAGGTTTCAGTATATCATGTAAATTGTACTTTCGTTTGTAATCCATAATTATGATAATAGAGTAGTTAGGACTGAAGTTGGTGCACACTTGACATTATATTCATACTTAAAATAATTAATTATAATTTAAATTCTTTGTCATACATTTTCCTCATTTTATGCAGGGATGGTAAATGTAAAAAGTGATGATTGTATATTTTTAAATATTCTAATAACAACATTTTTGTTATTTTAATTGTTAATTAGTGAAAAGGTGCATTGAATAATAATATAATAAACATTTTAGTATAAATATGTTGTAATATCACTCTTATAACCTTTTAGAAAATTGAATGAAAAAAAATTAACTTATCTTTTGTTTAGCAAGTTAAAATGTGATCATATAAACATTTTAGTCTCCATTTTTGTTATAGTATTATAAACAACGGTTTAAGTACCAAAACTCAATGGAGTGAGGCAACAATATGAAATTGCAGACTGTGATAGTGATTGTGTTTGTTTTCGAAGGGTGATCAGCCGCATAACTATAGGGTTAATCTTTGAAATAATTCATCTATTATCAGGGAAAAAGACAAATTGATAACTTACGGGATAAAGGCACTTTGAAATACTGATACAGCTCCATTCAAAAGCAGACTTCAATTTATTAGCCAAAAAATTTGAAATGATTTGATACAACCCATTACACAAGCCAAATGTTCAAAGTTTAGAAAAGTGCCAACACATACTTATAATATTTTTATAAAAGTACAATAATATCGACTAAGCAACAATTTTCAGCGGGGTGGGCGATAAATGATCGCGGTTCCATTTTTTTTATTTCGGGTTTGGTTCATATATGTCGCAATACTTCCAGAACTTTCATTGATAAGCGCTAGGAATCATGTACAGATCATTTTTTCGTCTTACAGCAATAGCGAAACTCTCTATCATGTCAAGATCTTGTGGCTTCATTTCATCTCGAAGCTCCCAATCGAAATGGCATAGCAGATTTGCTAAAGGAAGCTCTACGTTTGCGATGCCCATAAGTATTCTAGGGCAGATTCTCCTTCCAGCACCAAAAGGAATTAATTCAAAATGAAAGCCCTTGTAATCAATTTCACTCTCTAGGAATCGTTCCGGATAAAACATTTCAGGTTCGAACCAATAATTGGGATCCCTTCCTATGGCCCACACATTAATGAGTACTTCAGTTTTGGCATTTATATCGTAGCCATAAATTTTACATTCCCCTGTACATTGTTTGATGATTAACGGTCCAGGAGGATGCAATCTCAAAACTTCCTTAACAAGAGCTTTCAAGAAATTTAACTCATGAAGCACCGTTTCATCTAGCTTTCCATATTGGACATAAACTTTCCTTACCTCATCTTGCGCCTTTCTCATTGCACTCGGGTTTTTCATCACTTCTGACATTGCCCACTCCGTGACTGTTACAGATGTGTCGGTCACACCAACTAACATGTCCTAGAACAATCGGTTCTTATCATTATTAACCATGATTACAGTTTGAAACGATTATTGTTCCCAATCCAAGGAATACGAAACTAGGAAACGTTGAGGTCAAACATTACTCCAATGTTGGTTCAATCATTGAATTTCATTTCAAAATGAAAAGTATGGGTAAAAATTGCTTTCTTCATTATCCAGGAAAAATAAGAAACAACATTAGAGTGATGTTTGAACCTCAGCATTAGAGAATCCTTTTCCATGAAACTAACCATAAGAATCGCCTTGATCCTATCAGGCGTTAAGGGGGAATCGGGATCTTGTTGAAGTTCCAGAAGAACATCAAGTAGATTGCTAGCTTCACCTTGTCTTCCCTCTGTGTGTTCATTTATAATGCTTTCGAAGAATCTATCGACATCTTTTTGCAGCTTTTTAAGTCTAGATTTCATCCCAGTGATGATATGAATGACATCAAGAGAAGGAAACATATCGACAACACCAAAACCGGCCATAGCTCCTAAAAATCTATGCATGACATTCAGGAACTCCTCTTGGCTTTTGTTTTTCCAGCCAACCACAGTTCTCGCCGCCACGGAATTCGTGAAAGAAAATACAATTTCACTTACATTGATTGGCAGTCCGAGTTTGGAACGAATCGTTGTGATGCAATTATGTATCTCTTCTTCTTGTATGGATCTAAACATCTGCACTCTTTTTGCACTACAAAGTTGAAGGATCGCGATTTTCGGGCTTGTTGCCAGTATTCACCATACGGAGCAAATGCAATGTCTTGGCAATTATAAAGCACAATATCAGCGACGGAAAAACGACCTCTGTCGCTAAAATTGATGTCGAAGTCTTTGAGACATTGTTTTGCTACGTCAGCGGAAGAAACAACAGCAGTTGAAATTTGACCTAGTTGAAGATGCATAAGAGGTCCATAAGTTTAGGCTAGATTTGTTAGGCGACGGTGGGGCAGCAAACAGAGTATTTGATGGAGGTTTCCGACGAGGGGCAACTTGGGCGGTCCGGGAGGTAGCTTTGAATTGCAGATGGTAGCTTTAGATTTCTTCCATAAATTGAAAAAGATGGTCAACACTAGAGCAAGAAGGATAAATATCGACAAATCCATTTTGAAAACTATTTTTTTTTGTAGTCCTTTATGGAAGAAAATCACCTGTCCCCAAATTGCTGTTCCCAATTTTGTCTCCCTTTCAGATTCTTACACGTGTCCCTTAAAATCCTCATCAATAAACTTTCATTCAACGTTAACGTTAAATCGTTAATCACTCTTCTCTTGATTTCTTCTTCCGATTTCTTTTCCACAAGCTACACGAAGAGCAAATTCTAATATAATCCAGTTTCTTATTCCAATTTGTTTTCCCTCATCACCCAACTACACGAAGTGGCAGTTTCTAGCCTAATATAATTTCTTCTTACAATTTTTTCTTTCACCCAACTACATCTGATAATTTATTCTTTTTGTTTTCTCAACCAGTTTCTATTGTTTTTGATATAAACACGTGAATTGGATTTATGAAGTTATTTTACGTTAATTTGGAGCTCTGAAAATCTTTCGATTTTCTAGGAGAAGAGAAGCAACCATTGTAGTCCTCAGATTTGCAGGATTATTCGTCAAAAACTGAAGTTATTCAAATAAGAATTAAGGTTTACTATAAGATTCTTGAACCACTATAGAGGAAAATTAGTTCCAATTTTC
>CATIWQ010777606.1:0-14890 GCA_949673415.1 Euphorbia schlechtendalii | reverse complement strand
TACATATGTATATATATGTATGTATGTACATATGTATATGTATGTATGTATGTATGTATGTATGTACATACATACATACATACATATATATGCATGTGTATATATATATATATATATACATACACGCACGCACATACATATGGAAGTCTAAATTATGTAGCAGACTTTTATAAAGATTTAGCTCTTGATGCAAAACCTTTATTTGAAAGGTTAAGGAAAAATTTTCCTCAATGGACTGAAAGTGATACTTTAGCTTTTAAGTGAATAAAATCTCACGTAAAGGTTATACCATGTTTAGCTAGTCCCCATCCTGAAGCTTTCAAAATTGTTCAAACAGATGCTTCAGATTTAGGTTATGGTGGAATCCTTAAGCAAAGGATTAATGAAATTGAATCCTTAGTAAGATTCACAAGTGGGGTATGGGTAGGAGCTCGTAAAAACTACTCTACAATTAAAAAAGAAATACTTTCTATCGTTCTTTGCATTCAAAAGTTCGAATCTGATTTAATAAATCAGAAATTTTTATTAAGAATAGATTGCAAAAATGCAAAAGAAATTCTAGTTAAAGATGGATGTATGTACATACATATATACACACATACACATTAACAAAGGTGAATTTGCCAAAAATGACCCCGTTTTGTCAATACCTTTTTTGGCCTAAGTTTTGCCCCATTACTTAATTGTATCAAAATTAATCCAAATTTTTTTTTCACGCGTTGCTTTCTTCTTCCTCCCTTTTATACGTGATTTCTATTTTAACATTTCACCTCCTCTATCTTTCTGCTCTCTCCATTCTCAACTGCTTCTTTGTGATTTATTGCTTGCAATTTCTTAGTTTTTCCCTTCTCTTTGCTGCGATTTGAAGTTCTAATCTCTTTTCATCATCTCGTTCATCATTATCTGCTATATATGGTTTGTTTTTCTCCTTTGCATCTTCTGTTAATCTATTTTTCACTTTATTTCTTTGTTTTTTAACCATTTTTTGCTAATGTTCATGATAGTTATGGCACCTAAGAGAACTTCATCCCAAAACCAGAGTTCGGCCATTCCAAAGAAGGCTATGAAGGCAGTAAAGTCTACTTCATCTTCTTCTAAGGTTAGCCCATCAAAAGAAATAGAAGAGGCACCCAAAGAGGTATTTTTTTCATTTTCAAATTGTTTTTTGCTTGTTTCTTGGTTTTGAAATTTGATCGATCTAGCTATTTTTATAGATTTGTATATATTTAATAATGATATGGTATTTATATGTTTTAAGTGAGTATCTGGTATCTATCTGGTAGATATATAGTATTAAACTTGTTTCTGTAATTTCTTGTAAATATCTGGTAGTGAACTGGTAATTTTCAAGTATTTATGTTTTTGAATAACTCTTTCTTTTTGAAAATCTTGTTTATGTATTTTTTAATCATAATAATGGTCTAATCTAGTAGTTAAATGGTAAGAATCGGGTTTTTAGGTTTTTGGAGTCTCAAATTATTGATCATGCAGAATTATCCATTGTATTTTTCCTAACTAAACTTGTAAGATAGTTAACTGGTAGGAATCTAGTATTTATGTTGTTAAATCATCAATCTCTTACAATTTTAATTATTATCCATTTGTAATTCCTTGAATGAAATGTTTTATATAGTTTACTCGTTTTTATCTAGTAGTTAATCGGTAGGAATCTAGTTTTTATGTTGTTGAAGCCTTAAATTATTTAACATGTTGAATTATCCATTGTTTTTTGCTTAAGTTAACTTGTATGGTAGTTAACTGGTAGGAATCTAATATTGATGTTGTTGAAGGATCAATCTCTTACAATTTTAATTCTTATGCATTGTATTTTGCTTTGAATGAAATGTTATGTTCAGGTTAAACTGGCTTTTAACTTTCTTGTTAAGATCTGGTAGTTAACTGGTAGAGTTCAAGTATTTAAGTTTTTGAATGCCTCTATCTTTTTTAAAATCTGCTTTATGTATTTTTAATCACAATAATTCACTAATCTAGTAGTTAACTGGTAGAAATCTAGTTTTTAGGTTTTTGAAGCCTCATATAATTAAACATGTACAATTATCCATTGTATTTCCTAAATTGAAGTAATCTAGTAGGAACCTAGTAATTAATTGGTAGCGAACTAGTTTTTATGTTGTTGTATCCTCTGATATTTTAATAAACTGTTTTAAAGTTTTTGTAAACACTAAAATGAACTAATCTAGTAGTTAACTGGTAGGAAACTAGTTTTTATGTTGTTGAAGCCTCAAACTTTTAAAAATCTTGTATTTATGTGTTGTAATTACTAAAATCAACTTATCTGATAGTTAACAAGTAGGAATCTAGTTTTTAGGTTGTTGAAGTCTGAATCTTTTAAAAATCTAGTTTTTATTCATTGTAATTGCTTTAATTTACTAATCTAGTAGTTAACTTGTAGGAATCTAGTATTTAGGTTATTCAGGCCTCAAATTGTTAAAAAATCTAGTATTAATCCATTGTAATCACTAAAATGAACTAATCTATTTTGTCTTTTTCCTATCTCAAATGCATGCTAACTTAATCTTCTTTGTATTAAAATTTTCAGCGATTACGATGTTAAAGTTTAGAGCTATATTGAGTTTGAGATTAAAGGGAAGAAGATGCCTCAAAGTTTTGATATCTATCAACAAATGAGGCTCGCTTACAGTTTATACAAGCATGGCGAGTAAAAATTAGCAAACAATATAGAGAGTGAGGATGATATGTTCATAATACTTATTGAAATGTTTGATAGACAAAGCTCCCTTCAGAAATGAACATTTATTAAATGTAATCGATTGGATTTTGATGTATGTTTGAACTTTTACTAGAATACAGTTGTTGTATATAGAAATCTTTTGTTATTTAAAAATCAATTGGAAGCAATTTTTGTAATTTTTTTTTGTGGTTTGAATAGTTAAAGACCTACAAATCTGGAGAAAATGAAAGCAATGTATTTTATAGGTTCAATCTGGTAGGAACCTGGTAGTTGTCTAGTATTGACATGGAAAAAACATAATTTGAAATGATTTTTGAAGTGATTGATAACAAGTTTCTATTTGAATTTGTATAATGTAATCTACAAAGTTTGCAAGAAGGAAGTTCATCTCGTGAATGTTGTGCAATCGCTAGATTACAAGAATAATGTTCTCTTTCAAGGTGAACGTCATTCTGCTCTTTATCCATCACAGTCGTATCATCTTCTTCCTCTATTGTGGAACCTAACCAAGCAAGTGAGATCACATGTAAAGATGAGAATTGGAAAAAAAAACTAGCATTATGCTAGCAGTTTACCAGATATTCTAGATATGGAAAAAAATGTCAAATTCAATTTGAAAACCTTATCTAGTAGTAAAAAACCATCATTGCATGACATAAAATAATTATAAATGCATTTAAACTTATTTAGGATAAAAATCATTATCATTAGAATCTAGTAGGTAACTGGTATCTAACTGGTATACGCTTGTAGTTTTCTGCATTTTCTTAGAATCTGGTAGGTAACTAGTATTTAACTGGTATTACCTTGTAGTTTTTTGTATTTTGTTAGATACTGGTAGGTAATTAGTATTTAACAAGTTTTAGCTTGTAGCTTTTTGTATCTTTGTTAAAATCTGGTAGGTAAGTGGTATCTAATTGGCATTAGCATGTAGTTTTATAGATCTTGTTAGAATCAGGTAGGTAACTGGTATTAGCTTTTAATTTTGAATAACTTGTTAGAATCTCATAGGTAGCCGGTATTTAACTGGTATTAGCTTGTAGTTTTTTTGCATTTTGTAAGAATCTGGTAGGTAACTGGTATTTAACTAGTATCTTATTCAAACATAGTCCAATAGCAACAAGCACCATTGCACTGTCAAAAACAATTATCATTGCCTTATAACTTATCTAGTATAGATTTCGTCAAGTGAATATTTGATTTCAAATCATTATAATTGAAAAAATCTTGACATTATACAAACTGGTAGAGAGTTGGTAGGACTCTGGTATAGGAACAATTTTTCAACAAAACAACCTCATTCAAGTCAGACTATTACTAATTATGCATGTATCAATTAAAAATCTAACAAAAAAACCCATCATTCATGTACTTCTTTTTTTAAATGCAGACAACAAGATCAAATCCAATGTAACAACATCATAAGTTGATCAAGATAACATCAATTTCTACTAAATACCAGCATTTTACCAATTGTCTATCACATGCACAGAACAATTTCAGAAAGAAGAAATTGGTAGTGAGCTGGTAGGAACCTAGTATTTGAACAATTTCTCAACAAAACAACCCCATTCATGCTAGATTGTTTACCAATAATGCATATATCAATTAAAAATCAAAGAAAAAGCACATCAAGTTCATGTACAAACTAGCAGTAATTAAAGCGTGTTAAATAACATAAGTTTCTACCAAATACTAGTAGTATACCAATTGTCTACCAGATTTACAGAAATAATTTCAGGATAACCGATCATCACTGTGCTTTGTGATTTGCAAGAGAGAAAAAAGTGCAAGAACATATCGCTCTTGATTTCCATGGTAGGATCTCCATCTGTAATTGTACTTGGATTCTTACTTGATTACTGCAAATGTGAAAAAATCGCACTTTGTTTTGTTGAAAACCTAGATCTGCTACGGTTTGTATTGAGAGAGAAGAGAGAATACTTGAGGAACAAGATTTGAAGTCTGATGATCGCTTTTTGTTTAGAGAGAAATATGTCCTTATACAGAACGTATTCACTGTAAATGAGAAGTTTAAATTTGGTAATGATTGGCAGTTTTGTTTTAAAACGTATTTAATGTAATTTTTATTTCTTTTTAATACATTTATAAAATTTAATCTTAACAAACTTACACAAGAAAAAGTCAGTTTCCAATATAGTGGATGAAGTTTTAACCTCTTAACATAATGATAATAGTCATACTTAAATTTGTATAATTAATAACACACATTCATATTAAATTATAGGCTTAATGCATCTATACTCCCCTGAACTTGTCCAAAAAAGGTCGTTGCTACCCTGAACTTTGAAATGTGACAGATAGCCCCATGTACTTGTCTAAAACGCTTCACTTTACCCCCTTTTACTGACCTGGCTTGCTACGTCAATGACCATAAAAATACATGCGCTTAAAGTATGTTAGTGGAATAGAAAATAAATATAAAAAATCCATAACATTCGTATTCTTACAATTCAAAATCCTTAATATATGTTCTTCATCTTCTATAAAACTTCATCTCTATTCTAAATTTTTCTTCAATTAATCATAATATTTATCGATTCTTGACCCGTGTTGTTCATCTTCTTGTTCTTGAAGCCGATATTTTTATGAAGGGGTAAAGTGACACGTTTTAGACAAGTACAGGGGGCTATCTGTCACATTTGAAAGTTTAGGGTGACAATAGCCTTTTTTAAATAAGTCCAGAGGGTGTCGATGCATTAAGCCTAAATTATATCAACACTCATATACATCATGCGGTAGGTAGGTTATTTTAATTTATTTTTCCTATTTGCATATATCTCTTGCTCAAACCATTCAATTTTCTTTAACACGTCATTTTTAGGTTTTTATGTTGTAATCCTTTTTATCTTTGAAGGCCCTTCCGTGTAATATTTTTCTTCAACAATTTTTTATTGAAAAGCAAATTTCTATCAGATGTCAATATGATATTATAATGAACCCAAATATTGATATTAACAAAGCTTCTAACTGTAAAAAATAAAAGTTTAAGAATTTTGTAAGTTTAATATATACATATATAATAAAAAAATATGAAGTTGACTGTACACAAAAAAAAAAAGCACAATTCTTAGTAAATAAATATGAAAATGATGTTAGATTATTCTTCCAACTCATGAGACATATAATATATAACTAAAAGATATGTAATGTGTGTGTTGAATTTTTCAAAATCCAGTAGAAGTATATTATATATCTGTTAGATTTATATTATCAATCTATTTTGACCGACTTTTATGACATTTAAGGACATTTAACATATTGCAAAACTTGATGGTTTAAATTACTTTCAAAAGATTTTGTTATCTCACATGAGAAACTTGAAGTGGGTCATTTTAGTTTATATTGAGATGTCCCTTATGGGCTTGTGAATTGTGAGAGATACAAGGTGGGCTCTCGCGCACATGAGAGAAATGGCCCAATACCGTTTCTAGTGTAAATCGTCCGATTCCCTACCCCCATGTGCGGGCGATAAAACCCGTACTCAGAACCTTTTATTATTTTTCTGAGAAAATAATATATTTTATTTGGATAATATTTTTTTTGGCTTTTGAAATCCTTTACCTATAACTAATGGTTTTAAGTGTTATTACTTCTCAAAAACTATTTGTATTGAATTCTCAACTACTATATTTTGCTTAAATGCTAAAAACGTTTTTACTTAAATGCCCAACGGCTTTATTTCAACAGTCATATTTTATTGGCTATGTAATCCTTTGGTAAACTATTTTGAGATATAGTGTTACAATCACGAATTACATCTATTTCTGGAAATATACATAGCCTCCATGTTCTTGTGTCATCCCTGCTTACGTAGAGGTGAAGGAGTGGTTCAATCTTGGAAGGAACTATCGAAGTATCCTTTGAGTACAATGCCTAGCATGGCTCTACTTTGTTGAAGCTACTGCTTGCTCTTTTGTTCTTCGGGTTCAGTTCATGTGTCAGGAATTCAACATCTATTCCCAACAATCTTAAAGGATACTATTCACCATGGCTGGTACTGGAACTATTCCCCCTATTGTTCCACCAACTGTTCCTCCTGCTCTCTTTCCAGTTGCCCCTCCTCAACCTGAAGGCACTTGAAATGTTCCTCTTGTTGCTCCTACCACTGCTCCTAATTACGCTAAACCTTTCCCTGATATGTCAATAATTGCAATCTTTAATGGAGACAATTTCAAACATTGGCAGGAAAGATTTTTCTCTCTTCTTGACATGCACGCAATGGCTTACATGCTCACAGATGCTTCTCCAATCAACCCCCTGCTACAGTTGCTATTTGGGTTTATACTAATGAAGTGTGCAAGCATAGTATTCTCAGTACCTTGTCTGGCGATCTATTAGATATAAACTACTCCAAGAAAGAAGCTGGAGACATTTGGGAATCCTTGATTACCAAATAGACTGCTCAGGATGCTGGTAAAAAGAAGTTTGTAATGGGTAAATATTACAAATGAGAAATGGTGGAAGACAAGGACATCCAGACCCAGCTCACTGAGTATCACTAACTTATTGAAAATTTGAAAAAATAAGAAATTATACATCTTGATGAGTTTATTATAGGTGTTCTGATTGAAAAGATGCCCTCACCTTGGATTTCTTACAAGCAACGTCTGAAACATGAGCAAATGACCTATTCACTTAATGAGTTGATTACTCATATCGTCATTGAGGATGCTAGCCAAAAGGAGTTGAAGACTGCCAAAGGAAAGGAGATTGTTTATAAGGTGAACATTTTCCAGGCCATTCCTCAACAAGGGAAGAGGTATGATGCTAAACATGGTAACAAACCCAAGAAAGATAAAGCCTTCAAAGAGAAAGGGAACTGCTTTATTTGTGGAAAACTAGAAAACCGTGCTCCTCAGTTTAGGAAGTGAATAGTGAATAATGACAATCCTGCCAAACCAAATGTAAATTTGGTTGAAGTGATAGTTGATGCGGTTATATCACAGGTGAATTTGGTGGCTGGTGTGAATTAGTGGGTAATGGACTCTAGCGCTACAAGGCCCATATGTTCAAATAGTGGAGAAGAAACTATTTATATCGGTGATTCCCGAACTACTCAAGTTTTTGAAAAAAGGAAAAGTTCTTCTCAAGCTCAAATCTGGAAAAAAAAATTGGCACTTAATGAGGTGCTACATGTTCCTTCTATTAGAAACAATTTGGTTTCCATTGGCCTTATAGGAAAAAATTGGGTGAAGGTAGCTTTTGAGTCCGACAAGGTCATCATGACCAAGAATAATGTGTTTGTCGGAAAGGGTTATTTCAATCATGGTCTGTTTGTACTCGATGATAGGGTGATATATCTTTATTAGTTATAATGTACAAACAGTTTTGAATTATTATTAATAATAATTAAGGCATCTTTGTTACTTATCAGTGCTTTCTGTTTATTATTGTATCACATTGATATCATATATGTTTAATACGTATATGCGCATTGATGAGACAAAGTCCGTGATTATTTCATAGCGTAAAAGTGCATAGACATAGTGGGAGCTATGTGGTGTGAGAACTGCACATACGTGTTACTATGAATAGTTTAAATATATCTAGTTATAATTTCATTAAGACTATACATCAATGGAATGGATAGACTAGCATGTGTAGGCTTACTCCTTCGATTAGATCCAAGTAGCCGATCTCACGAGCTAAAGGTGGTGCCTTGATTTAACACATGAATCTATTAGAGTAATACATTGGAGACCGCTATAAGACAGACACTCGAAAATTACTATATCCATGTGTTAGTGTCATGTCTTATTACAGTAGCAGTACAAATATCCTCATACCTGATATATCAGTTACCTTATGTAGGAGTTGCTATACTTTGGATCATACTTATTCATACCTTGGCGATCAGGATGACATGGGTGATTATGGGTACAGTGATTATCACATATTGGTAAGTTGTGTAGTCAAGATGGGATCCATCACTCCTAATATAGCAATATAATGGGAGATGTGCCTTAAAGCACCTTTTTGAAGTGACACACTCAAAAACCTCTGATCAGAGTATAAGATTGATAGAATGGGAGTTTAGTCAATCGAGAAACATAATGGTTGAGTGGTGTTCTTCAAGAACAAGTTTGATTCCAAGATAGCTACGGCTATTACATGAGCTAACACTTAATCCGAGATCAATAAACTAGATGGTACTTAACCTGATGGAAGGAGTGTATTGTATTGGTTACTATTGCAGAACCAAATCAAGTCACAGGCACATGAAGTTCCAAGTACCGGGGGATCATACGCCTTCTCTAAAAAGCCTATTTGATCGTCTAGAGCTATCAGGTTCCATATCTGTCTAGAAGACTGAGCCTAAAGGTTCTTGGATAGGAAGCCAAGTTTAGGTTAAGCTCTAGCGGCTCTATACTTTGGGATCCTATGAGGTCACACACTTTGGGTCTTATCAGACCATGTAAAGAACCTATGGACTGGGTCTGTACCGAAAATACAAGCTATGAAATCAATAAGAAGAATTATTAATTGGTTGAACCGAATTAATAATTAAAAGGAATAATGAGAAAATAGGGAAAAAGGTTGCACGAAGCGAGCAATGGATTTTCCCATTGCCAGTGGGTCCCATACGACCATAGGTTATTCGAAGTGGGGCCTGCGTGGCTGCCCCATGAGCCAATGGGCTCGCGAGCTGCAAGCGTAGCAGCAAGGCAGTGCTTATGTGACCTGCGCGGGCAAGCCTGCAAGTCGCAACTTGCAGCACAAGGTAAGCCCGTTAGGGCTTGCCTTGTGGTAACCCGCGGGTCAGCCCAAGGGTCCCTATACCCGCGCGGCTGACCCTATATAAATGGGATGGGTTTATCCCATCCCATGTGGAGTTATAAGGGGAGTATATCACTCCCCCATTTTCCCCTATATATAGGCTTGAAGCCTCTCATTATACATACACCAAAAAAGCTTAAAAGCTAATTTTCTCTCTGAATTCTACTTTCCTCTTCTTTTGTTGTGCGAGATCCTTCACGAGTTTCTCCAAACAAATTGAAGAGTTCTTATAGAAGGCTCTAAGTTTAAGTGAGCTTTCAAGGTTTTGTTTTTGGGTTGATTTTCGAGTAGTCTAGCAACTGCTGTTAATCAACAGGTTCTACCTCTTCGAGGTATTGGTCGGTGAAGATCCGTGTGGATCAATTCATAGATGCTCTCCAAGTTTGGAAGCTTATGTTATCGGAATTACTCAAAGGGAACACTGCTACCAAAAGAGAAATCAAGCACTCATCAACTGCTAATGTTTTAATTTTTAGATGCTAGGTTTCTTTTATATGTTTTATAAACCTAAAAGCATCTATGGAATGATTTAACTTAGATTATATCAATCATGGCATGCTTAGGAGATCCTTAGGTTAATTGTAAGTTTTGAAATTCCGCCTTGTTACAATTGCATGTTCAAATACTATCTTGATTAACCAACAGTGGTATTAGAGCTAGCCTTATGCTATGCATGATTGATTATAACATGTTAAAATGTGATTTTTTATGAATTGATTAAAGTATGCTATGCATGAATTTGGGTTCAAAACTTGTTATAGAAAATGATGTGATAACTAGATTAAGGTTTTTCTCAAACTTAGTCTAGGTGATTATCATATAAAATTAACAATATTTTACCATATGGGTAAATGCTTTAATTAAGGGTCATCTCGTACTTCACTTGATTAAAGAATGAAATCTTTAAATCATAATTATCCATGGTATTACGAATCAAAGTGCCCGTGATGATTTTCGCAAGGAATGGATAAAGTTGCTCATTCACTTTAAGGGGGCATCTTCTACCTGGAAATCACCATCGGTATTAGTTTCACGAATACCCAAGGGATTTTTATAACTTAGTCAATTTCTAGTACGGGAATTAGATTCCGCATATGGTTTTACAAACATGGTTTAAAATTGTTAAATTAAAATATATAGACATATGTGCAAGAACTTAAAATATGGACCTTGTTTGTTTTGCATGCTATGTGGAGTCTTGGCATAATGGAATGATTATGATATACCAATAAGAGCATGTTCCCTTAGAGTTAATAATTCCAAATAGCCCAGAATTATTATTTCATAATTATATCCATCATATAATACCTAGACTAGGGCGAGACCAGTGGCACCAATGAAATCCCTATAACAATATTAAGGTGACAAAATGTCTTCCCATCATAGGTCGTGATACGAACCTTATTAATGATTGTAAGCACATGTACAACATACCTTCCTTTAACATTTGTTTGGTCATGCGACTAGATGGGGTTAATACCTTAACAAAGGAGGGTTAGTTGTCTGTATTATTGGAGCTAATGCCAAGTTGGAGACACATTTGAGGAGTCGTACTATGCACGTCTCGAGAAAGAGAACTTGAATGGTTTAGCAATTTCAAGAGATGCAAATGGATGAGTTTCAACCATGGTTATCTTGTTATGGCTTGACCTGCGATAGTGAGAGTCATAATGAATGGCTACGGATGCTACCTACAAAGGAAAATTAGTTCAACCAAATTTCCCAAATTTGAATTGAAAGGGCTATTTAAATGTTGAGAAAAATAGTAGGAATTATGTATTTAATTGAAAACCTTAAATTAAATGTATATACATATAGTAATATTTAAACAAATTCTATCTTATATATAGGTTGAATAAAGAACACTAATTTTGAAAATGCATCCAATAGACAACCATTTTTTCAAAGGAAATAATTTTCATGAGTGGTTCGAGTGTGTGGCAAGGTTCCTGAAGAGCCTTGATTTGGATTATGTTTTGGATAATCTGTATCCCGAACCCTCTGAAGAAGATCCATTTATTTATCAAATCGATAAGTACATGAAGTACAAAAGGCGCTGGGATTTCGCACAGAATTTCATGGTCAACACTATGCCTCCAAGGTACAGGGATCTTTGTAAAAGTATGGACTTGGAGTCTATAATGTGTATCTTGTAATGATAGATGAACATGAAACATTCATGCTATCTACAAGTCTAGGGGTTGAAACTTCAGCAGTTGAGTTTGCCATGACTGTTTATGATAGATATGAATATTTAGGAAAGTTGGGAGTTACTTATGATCAGGAAAACTTGAAACAAATTGTATTGAAAGGACTACCTCTAAGGTATGACAATTTCAAAACAAATTTCTATGGTATCGGTGATCGTTGTAATTTTTCGGAAATGGTGGACTAGTTAGAATAATATGATATATAATTTAGAAATAAACTTGAGAATCAAATTGTTACTGAGGATCGAAAAATAAGAAAGTCTAGAGCTTTCAAGGTCAAGAGAAGACTCATGAAAAGTGCCGAAATGAAATGTGAGTTAAGAGCTTTGGTTTTTGAACAAGTAAAGAAGAAGCCAAGTCAGGCATCTACTTCAGGTATGTTCATGATAGAGAGTTTCTCTACAGTTCCCTTTGAGTCTACTTGAGTAATAGATACTGGTTGTGGTACTCATATCTATACTTCTATGTAGGGATTGCGAAACAGTAGGAGGCTTGCAAAGAGGGAAATGGACCTAAGAGTTGGAAATGGGGCATGGGTTGCTGCAACAGCTGTAGGGACATATAGCCTTCATTTGCCTAGTGGCCTTGTTTTAGTTTTGAACAATTGTTATTATATTCATGTTGTCACTAAGAATATTATTTCTGTTGCGTGTTTAGCAGTAGAAGGATTTGAAATTTTATTTTCTAATATTAAATATCAAATTCAGTGTGATAATATTCTTTATGCTTGTAGAATATCTATGGATGGCATATACGTTCTAGATACTAAAACTAAAATTTTAAATATGAATATTGTTAAGAAATTGAGATTAGATAATGAGAAGTCCTCATACTTATGGCATTTTCGACTAGGCTACATAAATGAGACTCGCTTAACTAAGTTACACAAATGTGGAGACTTAGGCCCAATGGAATGGGAATCCTATGGTGCGTACGAACCTTGTTTAAAAGGGAAGATGACTAAGAGACCTTTCAAAGGAAAGGGTCAGCGTGCCACTAGTACTTTGGAAATAATACTTTCTGATGTATGTGGTCCAATGAGTGTTAAGACACATGAGGGTTTCGTCTACTTCATAACCTTTATAGACGATTACTCGCGATATGGTTATTTGTAACTTATGAGGCACAAGTCTGAAAGTTTTGATAAATTCAAAGAATTCAAAATAAAAGTAGAGAAACATCTTGGGAAAAGTATTAAGACCTTTCGACCTGATTGAGGCGGTGAATACTTAAGCTAGGAGTTTCAGGATTATCGAAGGGATAATGGAATTTTATCCCAATGGACACCTCCTTATACACCCCAACACAATGGAGTGTTAGAAAGGAGAAATCAAACCCTACTCGATATGGTTCGGTCCATGATGAGCCAAGCAGAACTCAGCAGATCCTTTTGGGGTTGAGCACTTGAGAGCATAGTTTATATTCTAAACAAAGTGCCCTCTATATCAGTTGATCAAACTCCATACGAGTTATTGTATGGTAAAAAAACCCACTCTTTCTCACCTGAGAGTTTGGGGATGTGATGCATATGTAAAGAGGATAAGTTTAGATAAGATGGGTGCTAAGTTTGATAGATGTCTATTTGTAGGTTACCCTAAGGAGACTATAGGGTATACCTTTTATGATCCTAGGGAATAGAAAGTCCTTATTTCCAGAAATGCTCAATTCCTCGAGAAGGAGCATATACTTGTGAAAGCTAGCGGGAGAAATCTTGAGTTTGTCATTAAAGAAGATCGAACAGATAGTTAACTGATTATACCTACACCTATTACACAAAATAGTGTAAGTATGGAATAGCCTATTATAACATAGACATTGCGTATGTCAGGTCAGGCTCCAATCACTCCTGAGCAATATGGGTTTCGCATCATTGATGATAAACATCTCTTGCTTATGGAAGATGATGAGCCTAAGACTTACAAGGAAGCAATGGAAGATGGCTTTCAACCATGAGATTAGAGATGGACTCCATGTATGAAAACCAGGTCTGGAGCTTGATAAGTGTATAATTACACTTATTATTATGATAATTTTACACATTAAACACTATAGTTTAAGTCATTTTTTTGCTTCATATAAAAGATTTCACTTGGTATGTAGTTGTTTTGGATGCAAATGCATGTACTAGGTAAATCTTAGAAGTAAAATGATTAAAATTGGAAATCTATGAAAAAAGAGTGAAAAAGGTGCAAAAAGATGCGTGGAATTTAAGGATTTGGCAAAGGATCGAAGATATCAAAGATCGGTAGAAATCGCAAAAAGGAATCATGTGAAAAAAGGCATGTTACGATCGTGACACACATATCGCGGTCACGACCTGTTAACTTTCACAACAGAAAGTTACCATCCAAGTATTCACAATCACGACAATCATTCGCGATCACGACCTTAATGGTTTTTTGGTCAACTCTTCTCTTCTTTCAACTACTGGATAAGAAGGATCAACCGCCCTCAACTACCAAACTAAAAGACAACTTTTG
Organism: Euphorbia schlechtendalii; assembly: GCA_949673415.1. Classification (NCBI taxonomy): domain Eukaryota; kingdom Viridiplantae; phylum Streptophyta; class Magnoliopsida; order Malpighiales; family Euphorbiaceae; genus Euphorbia; species Euphorbia schlechtendalii. The sequence continues at coordinate 686 of CATIWQ010777606.1, read as the reverse complement.
GAAGTTAACCAATCATGAAAAGGTGCCTTTCCATTGTGGATAAGATCAAACCAATTCAACCAATCACTATGAAGTGGTGGAATTCTTCACCAATGGACACAACTCTTCATTTGGATAGACGCAACACTTCATACTCTTTCAATAGGCTTCAAGAGTCAACAAATTTCGTGTGGATTATGCGGTGTAGCATGAGTGATAAGTGTGTCGCATAGATAGAGAGTAAAAATATCTAGATTTTGCTATGTTCATAAGCGCTAGCGAGAAAATGTATAAGTAATTCGAACCTTATTTCGATCACTAGATTTCTCTACATAGTATAGCGATTGTTGTATAAGTGTAATTGCAAATCACTTATCAATACAAGTTTTCGTTCTTCAATATTCGTTTATTCGATATTCACAAAGAATAGCATCCTAGCGGAGGTTCTGTACGAGTCGAGACCGAATTCAAAGCAGACGCAGGAATTGCCAGGAATTGATGACTTCCATTAAAGAGTGGATACGGTTTGATCAACTTAAGCTTTCACTTGCATACCTTACAACTTTGCTTTGCTTTCTACTTATACTTTCTATTTTGAAGTTTATGATATGTCTATGTGTCATAATGTGTATTTCGTGTTGAGTCTTTTATATTAATCAAGTTATATGCTTTTGAGTTAGCTTTAAGAGTAGTTTTGGGGTTAACGA
>CATIWQ010777596.1:0-16613 GCA_949673415.1 Euphorbia schlechtendalii | reverse complement strand
AAAGCTACATAGGAAAAAGGCAGTAGAGTTTTAAGAGGTGAAAATATAAATAAAAAAACCCTAAAACTACTTCTTAACTGCCATTATGCGCTTTTGGCGCCTTATATGCGCCTTGCGCCTCACATACAAAGGCGCACGCCTTTGTCACATGCACCGCCTAAAGGGCTAGGAGAAGCCAGCCTCCTCGCCCAGTAAGGCGCGCCTGAGGCGCGCCTTTGACTACACTGGTGCAGATAAATACATCTTCTAAAAGAATGATGATAATGAAATTTTAATGCTTAGCCTCCCCACTATACCTATTAAAAACTAATTCAAAAGATTATAAGAAAGAGGAGAAACAAAAAAATCCCATGGATACTAAGTCCATGAAAAAAACAGAGTAATATCCATGCATACCTTTATATAAAAAATAAATTAGAGATAATTGAAAGCTCCAGGAATTAGTTCCATGATACTTCAACAATACTGATTTCAGGAAAATTCAACATCGAGGCATATATGAAAAACAAGTATCATATCATACAAAATAACAACTAATAAGAAGGCGCAACAACATGAATCATACAAAATTTCTCGGGTGTGTTTACTTATCCAGAATAGGAGGTATGAAACTGATTCATTTGTTGCAACTTAAATCTCTAGTTTTGAAAAGAAGTTTTTTCAAAATCTATTGGTTACACTATGAGAATAAAACAACATAGGATCCAAGCCACATTAAAAAGTTGTATATGCAGAGCAAGAGCTATTGCATTAGAACATAAAATAAGACAAAAAAAGGCAGAGATAAAGGCAGCACTCACCAAATGAAACACCTGAAAGCTTATATAAGGATATCTTCTTTAATTAGAAAATTAATATTAATACAAATATCAATATCGTAGCTCAGTTAAAATTTCATCACAAAGAGTTTAATTAATATTATCTGTATCATCTCCCAGTTTATTCTTCGCACAAGCAAATCCCATGTGAAAATACAATTTTAACAAAGTAAAAGGTATAACTGCAAGGTAAAGAATCAAATTCATGAAAGAACAAAATATTAACATACGTAAGAAAGCAAACCATGAATCTTAAGTGTTACTTGTAGCTAGTCTATATAGCCATGTGAAATTTTATAAACAATAAGTAAAAATCTATAAATATATTTTAAGTGAAACATATTATCATCTACTATAACAAAAAAATTCTAGAAACTACACTAATATATCTTTTGCAACAAAATACAAAGAATAGCTTTAAATTTTGGGAGAAAAATTATTGATGTACCCATGAAAATCATGAAAACAACAGAACAATAAAACTTTCAAGGCCACGTAATGTTTTGCTGCAAACAATATATATTCCTTATTTGATTAAGTTTACAAAATTCAGCAATGCAACCGGTATTCTTGCAAACCAACAAAAAATAGATAATAACATGAAAGAACAACAAGAACAACTTGATCACTAATCTAGGGCATGCTCACCAACAATTAAGATGAGGGCATAGCTTTTCCAATATATAAAACTAAATAGAACACTCTTGCTATACAGTAACAGTAACAAATGGTTGAGTCAATTTCTGATAGAAAATCAGAAAGTTAATATTTTGGCTTGCTAAGTTCTCACTGGGTGATAAATAATACAGCATAGGATACAAGCCACATAAAATAAGATTGTAGATGTAGAGCAAGAGCTATTGGCAATAGAACATAAAATAAGACAAAACGGAGCCATAGATGAGGGCATCACTCACCCAATGATACCTTAGAGCTTCCGTAAGGATATCTTCTTCAAACGGGACTCCATTTCTGCTACCCCAAACCAGTTCATTTCCTTGAACAATACATATATCCAACAACAAGTAGAATAATAATTAAGACATGCACCACCAAATAAACAAGTGCAAAAACACATAAGGGTTTAACAAACTAAAGTTATTCTGAAAACCTAAAAGCATACCAGTATAACAGTGAATAGGGTTGTTAAGGAAGTGCCATGATGTAGTTATTCCATCTTGAATATTGTTGAAGGTATTGGAATCCCCAATAGCACCATTAGTATCTCTTCTCTTCCCTTCTTCCTTAACCAAGGGTATGTTTGTTTGTCCATCTATCTGTGTAATTGTGGTTGTCTATGCCAAAGCTGAAGCAATAATTTCAGATAGGGCTTGCGCAGTTCTGAATTTGTCCACGACAAGCAATGAAACTAATGAATTCCGCATTGCACATCCAAATTATTCAAAGAGAAAATATACTAGAAAATTATAGTGAGACGCCATCAGGATTCTTTTTCCTAGAAAGAGCATCATTTTCTATGACAGGTTGAACATTCTCTGCAACAGAATTAATTCTTTCCCTCAAACATAGTTTCCTGTTGCAACATTTATTAGGCTCACTTCTGCAGCACACGCATGCAAATTCTTAGAGACAATTTTAATATGAAAAGAATCAAATCAAAGAAAGAGGTAGTAAAAATATAACCTTTCATTTTCGGGAAGAAAGTAAAGGTCAATAATGTTGTCAGGAGGAAAAATAGAGAGCAGCAAACCAAACATCCTTCCTTGAAAGCACTTGAGCATTGAGTTACACCTGTAGCATCTGAACTGCATAAAAAACTTGTACACTTTCTCTGATTGACAATTATGTTGCAAGTTCATCCACTCTTCCTTCCTCTATCAGTCGTTCAATGATCGAGAAAGGGCAATAAACCAAGTAGTTATATGCTACACATAAAACACCTTCAACGAAATAGAAAAATAGTCAATAGACACATTGTTACCTCCAAACTGGATGATTAAATAGTCCATCCCTCTTACTACCATCATGATTTAAAACTTCCGTACCACACTTCCACCTTTTGATTTGACTGAACATTCTTCACATGTAGACATTTCCTAACTACAACAGAACTAAGCATTTTGTATGACAGGGTCCTTATGCAGTTTCTGATGGAGAAACCTGAAATAGAACCAAAAAATTCAAAAAGAAAAATGAGAGTAAAAACTGTGGCAGCGAACACAAATTAAGAAATATGTTTAGTAGCAATGTAGAATTAAGATAAAACAACAAGCAATTATTGTAATGTACAATGAAATAGTTCAACTAGTTAAACAATAAGTACCACTAGCAGCAATACTAAATTGTGAAACATGTGGATAAAGTCAACCTTGATCCTGCCAGCTGCACCTTTCTCTTTATTCTTACCTCACATGATTAGAAACCCAAATCTCTACAATCTCAAAAAAGGAAACCACAAAAGCTTAAAACGGTGCGGTTGATAATAGAAAATTTACCTAAAATCTAACAAAGAGAAAAATAATTAAGACATATACCACCATATAAACAAGTGTAAAAACACATAAGAGTTTTAACAAAAAATATGTTTATGAAACGTAAAGCATACTAGTATATATAATTAGGGTTGTCAAATGAAGTGCAATGGTGTTAGTTACTCCATCTCAAAGATTGTTGAAGGTTCTATTGACATCCTAGATAGCAACGTTAGTAACTCTTCTCTTTTTTTCTCCCTTAACAACCTCTGCTTTTTTTCCTTTCCCTGTGTAATTGTTGTTGTCTATGTTAAAGCTGAAGCAATAATTCTTGCCCAATTCGGAATTTTCCATGACATTCATCAAGCTATGGAATTAATGAATTCTGCATTGCTCATCAAATATTCAAAGAGAAAATATACTAGGAAAGATACCAAAATGGAGAAATTAGTGATACACCATAAGGATTCTTTTTCCTAGAAAGATCTTCATTTTCTATAACAAGTTGAACTTCCTCTGCAACAATGGTTAAAAAAGAACAGAGCCAATTCATCAAATCACCCACAAACCAAATTCTAAAGCACCAGATCAATAAAAGCTTGATTGAAGAGAGCTCATTCTAAAAAATTAAATTCACATACGCAATAATGAATAAACATTGCAATAAGTAATTTTCTAGTAAAAAATATTAAATGTGGTATACAAAGGAATCTAAAATCAATTTAATTTCATGCATTATGTTTTTATTAATTTATTATGACATTTTTGCATATATTTCCATATAAGTATATTGAAATATAAAATTTAAGCAGTGATAAGAACTCAAAAAGATTAGAATCAGCACAAAAAATAGAAGTTGCAAATACAAGGGAATTCCTATACTTAATATAAGCAACCAAAAAATCAATTCAATGCTATATGAAACATAAACACCATCGAATTTTAATTTGTAACTTGTCAATTAAGAATTAAAATATCAAATTGACAAGTACACCAGATTGATTTTTATATGCAATATTCATCTTATCAGTTCATCCGTTTATATCCGAAAAATGTGAAAAAGTGAACTCCTTAAGGCATACACATGGAATGAAATTTGCAAACCTAAATTAATGACAAACTTGCAATCAATTTTCATTTTCTCCCATATTTCTGGTGATTGAATTCCACTAGAATCTCATATAATTGAAGTAAAATTGATTACTATTTAAAAGAGTAATTAAGATTAAATTTTGCTGAGAAGAAAAGATTGCTTTCAGGAAATCTGTTAAAAAAGAAAAATAAAGTGTCAAAGTAGATCAACTAGCGCAGAAAAGAGAGAGATTCAAAAACTTACAAACCCCCCCACCCCCCCCCCCCCCCAATCTGTTTTAAAAAATTAGCAAGAAAACCTGATAAAAGACAAAAAGTTAAAAGATATCTTATGGAGGAGTGTAGGAGACGAAGGAGCTGGTCCACCTGGACATCTTCACTCCCAAATTTCTAGCAACGACAACAACAAAAATAAGGCAACAAGCTTACAGTGACTGTATGTCAAACAATCCTGAAATTCCATGTATGCACGAAGACATGAAACAATCCTGAGGTCATATGCATGCTGAAATTAAGGAGTTGTATTATTACCTGATAGTTAAGGTCATTTCTTGTCAGCACATCTTTAAGTGAGTTACTCAATTACAAATATTCCTAGTCTTGCATCTAACATTTGAATTTTGTTTTAGCTTGACAAATAGAATAAGTGACAAAACTTTCCAAAATTGACTAATAAAATAAATACTATTCGCCGCCCCCTCCATAATTTATAGACATTAACAATTATATAATGAGTTGCATCAACTTTTTTTCAGTAATACTTGCGAGCAGAAAGATAAGTACACATACAAATTATACATTACTATGCACATTTTTTGTTGAAGACAGACAGAGCAGAGAATAACCTAGTAAGCAAGAAAATGGAAGATTCAATTGCACAGGTGTTTAAGCATACCTTTAAGTCTTGATATCCATATCCCTGGGTTGCACATGTTCATCACTGTTTTCAGAATAATTCCCCGAGTTTATCACTCTAATATAGAATGTCATCACGTAAATATGCAGTGCCTGCACACTTTTAAAACAGAATAACAACTACAACACCAAAAAGTATATTACGTAAACAAACCAAGTAGAAATAAAACACAAGGCAATCTGCACTGACAAACCACCAAAGAAAATTCACATCGTTATTTGTGAAGAAATTCCTTTATTTTTATAACAAAGAGGAAAAGAGAATGACAGAAAAAAACTGACACGAAGGCCACAAAATCTTATTGTTCAGGACACATAAAAAAATTTTCTGAAGCAAACAAGGTTCTGAAATGATTTGAGAAGAAAATTCAACGCATTTGTATGATTCTAATTCTATATATACAAAATCAAACAAAAAATGTGGAGTCTGTTTTAGTGCACTACCACTATCATCGAAAGGATTTGTAATGCCTCCAGAGAAATAAATCAATTACACCGAAGGTTGAAAACTACATAAATATAAACTACTATAGATACCAAACAATGTAAATTAAAGTTCACTTTCATCCTCAAGCTGTTCTCATCACGCATTTTACCCCCAGATGCAGGTTGGTTATATTTTATTGTATTAGTGTCAGTTTCTTCAGAATACTCTAGCGAAAAACAAAATATCAAGAGAAGTTAGAAACATTAACTTATCGGACAACAATTTTCCACATAAAAATCCGTTACGTCATTGACACAAAGCAATGTCCTTGTAATACCTTTACTTCAACTGTTCTCTCTCTTAGGTTCCTTTAAGTTTCTGAGAATAACATAGTCATAAGTTTGAAACGAGAAGAAACTTATCCAGGGTTGCAACAATTATGAAGATAAATGTATGATAGTACCTGCTTTGATTGGTGAGTGAGAAAGATGTTTCTGTGCATGTACCAGATTGAAATTTTGATGTCCGAGATAACACATCTAAAATTTGATACACTGTCATCCCTAAAGTTATTGAGCAGACGTTCAAAAGTTTCTCCTCCATCACCAAACTACACTAGAGGATCTTTATCGGTCAAGAATAAGTAAGCTACACAGTAAAACAGAAACTGTTATGAGAAAAACAAAACCTCATATTTTTTGCTTCAAAGAAGTGACTGGTGAAGTTTTTTATCTTAAAGGGATGGACAATCTTGAATAATGTACTTCCTCATACTTTAGGCCTTCCACAAAGTTTCTAGGCATAGCATCAGAGTTAGTTTTGCTTTCTCCCATAGTCCTGTGTTGAGAAATATTTAAAAAAAGAAACAAAATCTTGAAGAAAATTCACGGGCTTCCAAGAAGCATGAAGCGTAATATTAGCGTACTTTGTAATCTTCAAGCTAGGAAGATAAATTCATCATCATTTTTCTGGGTATTAGACTCGGCTGCCCTCACCAATTGAGCTGGTATGGTTGAAATTACAGCAAAAAGAAGATTTCAGCAGCTTCTCTTAGCTCATGCTAACAATGTAGAGTCTCTGCTGACACAAATCTGAGTCTACTCATTTGAAATAATGATTTATAATCTGATAGATGCAGTGAACTTTTAAAATTATGCAGAAAACAGATGCAGTGAACTTTCAACTCTATATGCATCATCACAACAGAGATCAATTATTGAAACAAATACATCAAAATGAAGAAGAAACTCACCAAGCTTTGTCCCGAAGAGAATAACTGGGACACCGGGTGCATAATGTTTCCAAAATAAGACCACAAATCGCCAATTCACTTGTCAAAAAAACTAAGCACAATTTACCTTGTGATGAATTTTGACATGTTCTTCCCCTGCCACTCAAAAAATTCAGCTTCGCTTATAACCCCATACTAACAACCTCTGCAAGGCCTTATTCCAGTTCCCTATTTACCACAATAAAAATATGAGACAGTCATAGAAACAAATACAGTGGCAAAAAACTCACAGGACAGGAAATACGTGTGCCATAACAGTTGCAGGAATCTGAACGAAATTAACACCACTGAGAAAAGATGCAGCTGCAAATCCACACATATCACCAACAAAACCACCGCCAAGAGCAATGAAAGCACAAGAAAGAACTATGTAGAAAAAATGTCAGTAGTCAAACAATACAGTTGTGCACTAAAATGAAGGCGCACATCACTAATGAGATCCAAAAAATAATATTATGATTGGAGGAAAAATTACCCTTTTCTGATTTGCTTCCTTTCTTTCTTGAAACTGCAATATTCTCTTTAGTCTCATCACATACCTTTCATGAGTCCTCAATGCAACCAAAAGAATAACAATCAAATCAAAACCCATTTCGAAAATTTCAAAAGAGAAAGAAACTGACAATGAGAATGAAGAGAAAGAGCATACTGAGTAAAGATATATCAAGGAGATAGCATAAGCAGGAAGATGGATTGATCGAAAGAAGAAAGCAGCCGAAGAAAAAACAGTTGAATCCCTACATATAGATACTTGGGATGTATCTATCTTCCACCCGAATTTAAACTCGAATACCACGGCACTCACTCCGAATCAAATACAGTATAACCTAAAAAGACAGAAAAAGCATAATTCAAATCAAGAAGATGAAGAAGTGACCTATGAGAACACAAGATAATGAAATAGAACAGAAAGAAAGAGGAAAACACATGAGAAACATTCCTAGAAACAAATGAAATGGCCAATAACACATCAGCGAAGAAATACATGTGCCATAATAGTTGTAAAATTCTGAACGATTTTAAAATCACAGAGAAAAGACGCAGCTGCTTATCCACACATCACCAGTAACACCACAACCAAGAGCAACAAAAGTACAACGCACCATGATTCAATAGCTTTATCAAACACTCTCTTAAGTGTTTTCTAATCACAAGAATCACAACATTAATTCTATCCCTAGTTACACAATTCACAAACAAAAGAAGTTAAATCAGCAGTTTCTAAAAGACTCGCCATGTTTTTATATTTCTAAATGTCAGGCAAAACAAAACTCTCATCTGCAGTTGCCCTTATCAATGCATAACCACTTTTTCTACATAAGCTGGCCCAATTGTTTTGCTAGTAAACATAAGCACTCTCTTTCCACGAGCATAGAAAGAAATTTAGGCAGAAATTATAAAAATTGTGAATTGTTGCTCTTCGTTTTCAATTAAAACCCTAGAAAAATCAAAAGAAGCTCTACCTTTGTAGCAATTCAGGTTGATCAAAGGGATCAGATTCAGAAAAAACAGGTAATTACTTCAGCAATGGTGGAAGCTTTACTGGTTGCTTCACCAATCAATTGATCCATAACCTTAGCAGAACTAGCAGAAATCCTTGACTACCTGAACGGGTCAAACTCAGCACAGGGAGCTCCAATCTTTTGGGATGCAAATATAATTCCGAAGCGAAGATAGATAAGGAGAAGGCATTAGCAGTAGAAGTCATGGGATTCTCTTACGAGTAAAGGTAGAAGGCAAAAAGGAAATAGGCTTGTGGCAATTTGGTATAGGGTTATTGTCAAAGGATGAAAGAGGAAAATGTAGGCAAGTGAAGGAATGGCCATTGGCCACTGATGATAGGCATAGCTCCGATTTAACTAACTTACGAAATTTAGGTGGTCCAGTTCAACTAAATTATTTGACATCTTTTTTTTCTATTATTATTAATAATATGTATTATGCAGATTCGATCATAATATCAGAATTAACTACAAATCTTCTCATCTGATTTTGCAGCAAAATCAACTCCAACTATAATATTATGAATCTCTACAGAGGCTTTAAAAATAAGTTAGCATAAAAAGATCTCATAAGTATAAAGACTAAATGTAAAAACAGAATGTGAAAGAAAAAAAATTACTGTCAACTCCATACGCATTGTGACAGAACCAACCAATTCTACTTGTTTTCCATTATTAAGAAAAAACAAGGATGATTAAACAAGACTGCTTCAGATGACCACACAAAAGAAAATTAAAAATCAGAGCTATGATATGAAAATTTAAAGGTAAGGCTTTAGAAATAATTTAAAATAAAAAGTTCACATTTTAAGTATAAAGACTAATTGTAAAAAGAGAATGCCAAGAAAAACAAAATACTGTCAAGTCTATGTCCATCATCACAGCAGAGACCAATTATTGACACAAATACATCAACATGAAGGAAAAAATTTGACGGCAAGAATCAAATACCTTACCTTCATTTCAATTAAAACCAACAAGCCTTTAATTCGAAATAATTTTAAAGTATATATGACCTCATCCAAAATCTATGAAGCTAGAAACGTACCAATGCACATAGTAACTAACCCAGTTGTAAAGTAAAACAGCGCATGTTAAGGTGTGGACATATGAATATAAAATAACATGCACTTGAAAATCTAATATCTTACTGCACGTGTCTGGATATTTTTCAAGTTGTGCTGCAGCAAGGAGAGCCTAATCTGCTTCTTACTCCACTGCCAAAAACAAATACATAATGAATTTGATCACTTTTCTTCAAAAAGAAAGAGAGCCTCAGCTCACCAAAAAGATTGCTCACTGAAAAGTGGCAGGCAAAAGTTGTGAAGCAGGGGAAGGGAGAGTACAACAGGCCGAAACAGACTAGACCCTTCCAGGAATCGCATAATGTGGGAGCCATATGCACCAAATTGCCCTTAATAAATTTTCTTGCAGAAGTGAACTGACTAGTTAAAGAAATCATAAACTTTCAGTACCTCATGCTCATCCCACTGAGATGCAGAGATACATGCATCTTCTAAAACAATGATGATGAGGTGCTCCCAGCAAAGCTTTTTCCTTGAAAATTATATGCTTAGCTTCCCAACCCTATCTATTAAAAAGAATTCAGAAGATTTAATGAAGAGAGGAAACAAAAAAAAGTCTCATGTCTCATGAATAATAATAAGCGCCAAGAAAAACAGAGTAACATCCTTGCATAGCCAGCTTAGTAGCAAATGGAAAAAAGAGATAATCAAAGGGGGCATGAGTTCTGCGTTCTTTAACAATACTTCTTCTGTGAAAATTTATATGCAAATTTCACAAATAGTAACCATGTAACAGAAGGTTATTAAATCACGACTATACACGAAACTTAGAAAGTAAATTTTATGAATACTTCATGATGTCCACAAGCAGATACACCCAATTATCACAGAAGTAAGAAAAACGAAGAGCAGATTACCATGCAGGAGATTGAGCTTAAATTGGTCTTTCTCGATGTTTTTTACTATGGTCAAGAATAACCCACCAATAACCGATCAACCAATCCTTCGAACATTAAGGCCTCCTCTAATTCAATATCTCTTTCTTATGAAACACGATCTTTCATTGCAACAAGAAAAAAAATGTTCAGAATTTGAAACAATACAACTAGTACAGGATGTTATCATGTCATCGTATCATAGATAAGGAAAGGGATCAATTCCAAAACCAAAAGTTAATTCTGGGCATACAAAAATTTCATCCAGCCTATTAAAAATGAAATGAAGTAGAAATATACCCCTGATTGTATTCATCCTGAACGAATGGACCTAGCCTGAGTGTTGCATACATAGCCTAATCTTGTATAATCTACATGAACATCACCATGTCAAATATTCATTCAAAAGTGTACTGCACCATCATATAACTGATTTAAATATTAATGTTTTATGTTTCAATACAAATAACATACCTTCCCAAGCTCAAGCTTATGGATGTTTCAAACCACCTTGCTTAGCCTTGGCAATGAGATCTGGCTGGCCGCATCTAAACCAATCCATTTTCAAAACAAAGCAAATGAATTAATCGCAGTCATTAATAATAAAAATGAATGAACTATAACATGAACCTGTTCAAATAAGATGTTATTCAATAAGATATCAAAATGAATGAGTAAATCACAATAATTAAGATATTACCCATTTAAAATGAAGACGGACACCAACAACAGTTTCCCCCTCATTTACTCTTCTAACATTGCACATAGTAACTAACTTGGTCGAAAATATGAAGTAGAAAGGAAAATTTCAAGGAAACGGTGGACTTATGAATGTAAAAATCATAAGCATGGAAGCCTAGTATGTTACTCTACACATATCTGGATATTATTGCAAGCTCTGCTGCAGAAAGCTGGGCCATTTTGTGCTTTCAACCAAGTCCATACTCCGCTGCCAAAAAAACAAAATACATAAGGAATTTGATCAAATGTGTAAACATTGAAAAGGATACAAAATATTTTCTTATCCTTTTACTTATCTCCAAAAAGAAAGGGAGACTCAGCTCACTAGAAAGATTCCTGCCAATGAACCATAAGTGGCAAGTTCAGGTTGTGGGAAGCGGGGGGGAGGAAGAGTACAACATGCCATGAAAAAACAGAGTAATATGCATGCATAACCAGCTTTATAGAAAAAGGAAATTAGAGATAATTGAAAGCTTCAGGAATTAGTTCTACATACTAATAGTTACCCTGTAACAGAAGGTTGATAAATCACAACTTACACAAAACTTAAAAAGTAAATTTTGTGATAACTTCCTGATGTGAGCACAACAAACCACCCAAGTTTCAGATAAGTGAGAAAAATAAAAGGCTGATTACCATCAAGAGACTGAGCTTAAGTTGGTCTTTCTCCATGTTTTTGACATATCGATCAACATAACCCACCAATTCCAAATAACCAATCCTTCGAACATTACTGCCTCCTTTAATTCAATACCTCTTTCTAATCTGAGACACTGATTCTTCACTGCAACAAGAAAAAATAAGATTAGTTCAGATTTAAAAGCAATACCACTACCTCGAGATGACATCTTGTCATCATATCATAAATAAAACTGAAGGGATCAATTCCCAAACCAACACATAATTTCGGCATTCATAAATTCCATTCAGCCTGAATAAATGGTTCTATCCTGCCAAGCATAACCTGATCTTTTATAATCCTCATATGTCAAATCTTCCTTCAAAATGGTACTGCAAAGTTAAAATAAATCAATTGATTTAAATCCAAGGCTAAAAGATTGTAATATATTTAAGTAAAGATAAAATACCTTTCCATGCTCAGGCTCATGGATGTTCCAAAAAATATAAGTCTTAATCACATATAAACAACCTTGCTTAGCCCTGGAAATGAGATTTGGCCGCTGCTGCACCAACCTCGAATTCAAACAAAATGAATGAATTAATCACAGAAATTGACTGTAAAATAGAATGAACTATAAAACGATTAATTGGTAGGAATAAGTAATCAAAATGAACGAAAAAATCAAAATAATTAGTATGTTTCTAAATATGATATTACCAATCAATTCGTAGACAAAAACCAACTACAGTTTCTACCTCGAGTACTATTCTTCCATTTTTTCTTCTTTCCAAAAATTTTACCCTTAATGAAATGAAGAAATGTTAAAAATATTAATATTATGATAAGAGATATTAAAATATCAAAATTTAATACATAAAATAGCTTCAAACAGTGAAATAATTGGGCCTTGTTTAATGCAACGAACATCTCCAAATCAAGAAACATCTTCAACAACCAATACGATTAGGAAAACAGAACAATCACTCAAAAATACCATTTCTTCAGGGAAACGTAATGATGAAACAAAACAAAAAGAAGGGAAAAAAAGAGAAGTACCGTAGGTTTACAAATTTGATTACCAGGATGGGACAATGTGCATTTAAATGGCCAACAACGCCAGCACGAAAAACCTTGCCATTAGGTTTTGCAAATGAAACACTTTGAGGTTCTGTTAAGCATGATTACAAGATCCAAATTTCATCAGTCAACAATTAAATAAAATCAACAACAACAGCAATAGAACAAAACTATCCTAACCTAGCAGCAGGGAAAGGTTAATATCATAATACCTTGACTTACTTGGTGAAAAGTTGTGATGGGAATTCTAAAGCCTTGACTTGGTGAAAAGTTGTAATGGGAATTCTAATCCTTGACTTACTTGTTGAAAAGTTGTAATGGGTGTTCTCTTCGGCGAGACTCTGCAATCTTGACAATGATGTGATGTTCGTTCTTTGAATTTGTGTAGAAACATCTACAAATGGGATTTGATTAGTTAATTTCAATATTTTACATCTATATATCCAGATTAATAATAATATTTCTGTCTCAGACATAATTTCAAACCATCATAAAATCGAAACCTGATTTATAAATCGTTATAGATATTTTCAAATTACTATCACTTTATTAAGAGTAATATAGATCTGTTGAATTTATTTAGAGGAAGTTGAGTATTCAACATACCTTTATGCAGTATTTTTTGGGAGGATTGAAGGATAAGCATGTGCATGATCTTTCCATCTCTTTCTGATTGGATCCATCATCTCTGCCTCTATATCTCTCGCTAAACGTGATATCATCTCGAATATTTATCATCTAACGGTAACATCTAGCAGAAATGAGTTCATGTGCAAAGAGCATACGAAGTATGTAGCACATATGTAACATATATATAGAGGAAATGTCCTTACAAGCTATGCCCAATCTGCAAAATGACTTCCGGAGCCATCCAATACGGGGTCGCCTTCAAAGACTTAGCTCCTGAAATTGTAGCCTGTAAAAACAAGCATCTCAATCAACAAGAGGCGATATGCTATCATATGGTTAGATTTTCTAATCAATATCAAAACAGTAGACATGAAACGGAAGCATGGCAGGTGCATACTAGCTCAACGACTTGTTTTGATGCACCAAAATCTAAATCCTTTGTTATCAACATTAATATCACATTATTGTGTAAATATTCCAGCCTGAGCAGCAATTGTGTTGTTTATGATTATGATCTGATAATCTACTTAAGAAACTAGAAAAAGATTAGGAAATTGTGTTGTATATGATCTGTAACCTACTTAAAAAATTAGGACAAAAAAGACCTACAGCCTTAGGGAAGGGCCCGAATTTCCCTAACAAAGGGACACACTAGCCAAATATTCAAGCTTTCTTCCTCCCCAACTGTTCCCAAATACCTCTTAAAAGGGAAAATGGCATTCTCAGAACACGTTTGCTTTGTTGACAATAAACAAGATAGTACTCATCACAATATTGGGGTGTGAGAGATTCTTCAAAAGCTTCACTTCCTCCTCAATTCAGTGATCACATATTTCAGTAAAATCAATAACAATTATCCCAAATGCGAAAGAAAATTACATGATCCTCGGACAATTTGGCAGAGCAAATAAAAACCACACCAAAAAATGGAAATCGAAACTACGAGATGTCTGTTGAAGTTATTATATAAATTATAATTAGTTATACAAAACACGAACATCTATAACAGTCACACAGAACAAAATAAGACACCATGCTTCAGTAAACTGAAAAAACTAAAATTTAAATGCTCTATCACCAGGTTATTCAATGGCTACTATATCTGAAGCATTCTAAACAACTCAAGTCTTCTAAGAAATAAAAATATCATTCAGTGTGAAAGTGAGATGAGCAAAAACCTAGCAGAAATTCAAATAAAACTGATATAACTTATTGGAATCAATTCATACATGTGCCTTCTCCCTTGAAGCACAATTACAACACCTCAAATCACGAATGCAAGTTAAATTATTGTAACTAAAACCACCATAACTGACACCACAATTGCAATTGCAGACCCTGACTTGATCATTACAGTATTTAAAAGAGGACAAACAATAAGAAATCAACAAGCTCAGAATTTTCATATCCAAAAAGGATTCAAATTAAACCCTCAACACACATTGAGCAAAACCCCCAAAACAGAACCGGCTAAGAACTCACCAAATACACACAATTACCTTTATCTTATCAATCAAATTGAATAGGCACAACTTAACCCTAAATGAAAAGATATCCAAACTTGGATGTAATGCAGCAAAAAAAGGAAATAATGAAGAGAGTAAAAGTACCTGCTTTAAAATTCACTGGAACCAAGATCAATGCCCATATAAACCATGACCAATTTAAGAATGGGTAGAGATGTCTTGATTATCAGGAGGAGAACGGAACAATATTGTTCGCCGTACAGATCCGAGTAATCTTGCATAATCGCAGATCCGAGGAATTCATCGACAACAAGGATTACTATAGTAGAATTAATGAAATCGTTCAATTCCGTTCCTCTGAAATGTGACTCATGGAACCAAACAAACCCTATTAAAAATTAAAACCCCAATTCAAACCACCATAACAGACCCAATAAACAAAAATAAAACCAGATCATAAAACTTAACATTGATGCCGATCTTAATTATCTTGACCCGGCTGCAACAAACAAGATCAAATCAGCCGATAGTGAACAGAAATTCAATAAACCGATTCTAATAAAGCAAACAGAAAAGAGGAACTTACAGTGGCTGCGATAAAAAAAAAAGCCCTATGAAAATAGCAAACAAAGGACTTACCGATATGAAAATTTATCGATTCGAGGACTAAGGCTCTCATAGAAATCTTTCTTCAGAAAATCTCTTAAATCAAACCTGAATCCAACGACGTCGATAATCAAAACAACGACAAATTTCAGAATTTGAAAACAATCACTACAAAGAATAAAATTACTAGGGTTTGGAGAATGGAAATTATCTCTGTAATTCTTGATTGTGCTTCATCGCAAATCAAATTGAAAATAAAAACACAGATTGAGAGAGAAAGAGTAGCAGGCAAGGAGCGATTGAAGAGGGAAAAAAAGGAGAGATGATCTAGCCGTCTGGAGCGTGTATGTTGAATTAGTACGCTCCACATTATATAGCCAACAAATGTAGACGTTGCTGTAGGAACGGAGGAGGAAAGAGGCAGAGTAGAAAGAAAATGTAACCGTTGCCTTTAGGGAGACTGGAATTTGAATTTCAAAACAGGCCGATGAAGTAGACATGGCCACCGCTCCAGATCCGCCGGTTCCGGTTCCGGTTCCGCTTCTTAAACCGTCGGTTCCGGTTCGTAATTTTCATGAACCTTGACCTAAACCTTATATAGGATGGGACCACAGGTTCCAGTTTCGGTTTGGAACCGCCGGTTCCAGTTCAGGTTTAGATAAGGTTTTGACCCGGTTCAGGTACGGTTCCTGTTCCGGTTCAAACCTTAATATAGATTAGATATTTAATCTTACACATTTAAATTTTAATAATGTTAATTTTAAACATTTGGGTTTTGATTTATGTTAACATTATTATATGTTACAAGATAATATATTATCTTAAATATACAAAAAAAAGTATATTTCTTGTTATAAATCATTACAAATATCATACTTCACACATTAAGCTATTAATTTATTACTTGTACAATGATACAACTTCATTTAAAAAAATTTAAACTAATGAAAGCCAAAATTATTACTAAACCGCCGGTTCCGGTTCGTAATTTTCATGAACCTAAACCTAAACCTTATATAGGATGGAACCGCCGG
>CATIWQ010777591.1:0-21188 GCA_949673415.1 Euphorbia schlechtendalii | reverse complement strand
CGCTATGTGGGATTAAACCTGCAAACAAATTATGAGTGGACAAAGGATCGGGGCTTTTGTCCCCCGGGAAACCTCCGACGCTCAAGTTAGTGAAATATATGATGTTTTGATTAGAAGTTATGTAGTTTTTAGAGAGGAAGAGTTCCGATTAGGAACCTGATAATGGACTCCTCTTTCTCCTTTTATAAGCATCATTTGATTCCTCGAATCGTGGATGAATTTGAATTAGTCATCCACAATCATAATCCCTAAAAAAGGGGCAACGGTTGCTGGATTTTAGGGGGCAATTATGCAAATGACAGCTCATTTTGGATAGGCGATCACTGTCTCAATCATGAGGAATGAAGCGCCTGTTTTATGTTCTGGTTATGAAATATTCGAGACGGGCTTAACCTCTCAAGAAATGACGCAATCTCGAAACTTGAGACCAAACAATCATGAAAGTTAAGGATGGGCAACTCGAGGCAGAACAACCAACACAAGGAGAGTCGGCAGTTACTTCTCTTGAGACGGCGTGGTTTTACACCTTCATATCACTTACCCGTCAACTTATTTCTATTTTACTTTAACTTGCCATTCTATAATTATAAATTTACATTTGAAATAGTTTAATTCAATACATCTTATAATTAACTTTATAAAAATAGACTTAATAATAAAAACAAATTTAGATTCTTTTAAGCTTAGTTGAAGGTAAAGTTAGATATTAAAAGTTGAAATTTAAATTTGTTGTTCATTCTCCTAACATTTAAATCACAATTATTGAAATTTAATAAATAATTCATATTGAAGTTTGAAACTTCAAAAAATCTCAATAACTTTAAAAAATACTAATCCAATACAAACATCAATGTTTTAGTTCAATAATTAAGATTAAATTTGTAACCTTGCAATATCTTAAGTTCGAATCACGATGTAAGTTTTTCTTTGCATTCGACGTAAGCATGATTGCATATTGAAAATCTGAAAAAAACAATTAATACAAGGTTGTTATAAGTAGCAAAATCTGAGGATGATAATCCTTAAAAAGATTAATTTAGTGGATATTTATTTTCAGACATGCAAAGTCAAATGCATAATTGTGTTCGTCTTATCATGACACGAAACTGTCAAAATTAAAGGTGGCATCAATTTTCACGTCATTACGATAGAAGAAAATGAGGTTAGATTAGGCTCACCTATCTTATCACATTATTGTAACTAATGGGTGTTTAATAAAAATATTATAAATTTTTTACCAAAATGAAAACTAATATAATTTACTAATACAAATAAATTTCAACAAAGGCTGGCTTTTATTATTACGATTGATAATAATTGTGTTATGTTAAATACTGTGTAATAAATCTGCATTTCTATCAAGTTGAAATAACTGGTGGGTTTAATATCATCTATTGTCTGCAATATCAAGTCCCCACTTCTGCATCCAATTAGAGCTTTGTCTGTTCTATCTGCCATCATTAAATGTCACCATTGAATATATATTTGTACTCTTTTACGGTCATTGTTGGCCATTTCAATCTTCAAATCAATGGTTCTAATTATTCAACCAAAAATCCAACTTCACATACGTTGCCACGATAAATTGCCACACTACCAGGTAACTAAGATGGTGGCCATTGTTTTAGCTTTGTTCTAGATGCCTTCTACCGCAAAAAAACCACATCAAACTCCGGTTTCTACCATTTTTGTTTAACATCTGAAACAATGGAACTTTATTTCTTTTTTGTTATATTTGCTAATCTACTCTTATTGTTGCCTAAACTAGCTTCTGCCACAGATACCCTTACCTCTTCCGATTTTCTCAGTGATAATGGTAGCACTTTGGTTTCTAAAAATGGAACTTTCAAGCTTGGTTTTTTCAGCCCTGGTGCTTCAACCAATCGGTACATCGGAATCTGGTATGGAAAGATTCCGATTCAGACAGTTGTTTGGGTTGCTAATCGGAATCAATCAATCAACGATTCTTCAGGTTTGTTAACAATAGATAAAGCCAGCAATCTAGTTCTTCTCACTAATAAAAGAACTGTCCAAGTTTGGTCATCAAATTCAACAAAACAAGCGCAGAACCCCATAGTACAGCTCCTGGATTCTGGAAATCTGGTCGTAAGAGATGGAAATTCCGAAAATTACTTGTGGCAGAGTTTCGATTATCCATCCGATACATACCTTCCAGGCATGAAATTCGGATGGGATAAGAAAGCTGGTCTGAATCGGCGTCTTACAGCTTGGAAAAACTGGGATGATCCAACTCCAGGAGACCTGACACACATATTCGAACAATACAAGTATCCCGAACCGGTTTTGTGGAAAGGCGATAAAAAAATCTGGAGGGGCGGTCCATGGAATGGCGTAGCTATGAGCGGCGCTGAAAGGCCACGTCAGCCAGGAAATATATACCAGTTATATCACGTATCCAACGAAAATGAAGTCTACTACATTTTTCACCCGTTGTACGAATCTATGCTGATGAGGGAAACTTTGAATCAGTCGCTCACTACCCTTCAATTTTATTATTGGGACGAAACTGATAAGAAGTGGTTCGAATTCTGGCGTGTGCCGAACGATGTTTGTGAAAATTATGGCTATTGTGGCACTGATGGACATTGTATAATCAACGAGACGCCGACTTGTCAATGTTTGAAAGGTTTTAGTCCTGCCAATGAGCAAAACGCGTACTCTGGATGTGTGAGGTATAATGAGTTGAATTGCTCTAAAGGAGATGGATTTGTTAAATACAATGACTTGAGGGTGCCAGATAGCGAAAAAGCTTGGTTGGACAGCAGCATGAATCTTGAGCAATGCAAGGCTAAATGCTTAGGGAATTGTTCGTGTATGGCTTATGCAAACTCGGATTTGAACGGGAAAGGGAGTGGCTGTGTTAATTGGTTCGGGGATTTAATGGATATGAGCTACTCTAAATTCGGGCAGGAACTCTACGTTCGGATGTCCGCTTTGGACTTAGGTTTGTCTTTTAGTCTCGAGATTCATTGACGATTCCCTATAGTTTTATACTTGCTAGAAACCTCTAATTTATTTTTTTTGTTGTAGAAGGAGCGGAAAAGGGAACAAGAAAGGCGGTAATCATCGCACTTGCAACTCTCATCCCCACGGCTCTCTTGATCCTCATTGTTGGCTGTTGTTTTTACAGAAGAAGGGTGAAGAAAAGAGGTGCAGTTACTCTACATTGACAGCATTTTTCGCATATGTTTGTTCTTTTTAAAATATGTTACAATGATTCTTTTCAGAGGAAAACAAATATAAAGGAAACAATGATGAGAAACAAAATCAGGATGACATGGAACTGCCATTAATGGATCTAAATGACATAGTGAATGCAACTGATAACTTTTCGGTGGAGAACAAGCTGGGTGAAGGTGGTTTTGGTCCTGTATATAAGGTGAATTCCTAGCTGAATTGAAAATTTTTTATGTTAGTTTAGGCCATCAGCTCGTTGAAATTCGGTTTTACGGCATTGAAAATGCATATTTCAGGGTAAACTGCTAGATGGACAAGAGATAGCTGTGAAGAGATTGTCAAAGAGTTCAGGGCAGGGGCTGCACGAGTTCAAAAACGAAGTAATCCTCGTAGCCAAACTTCAACATCGAAATCTCGTAAAACTTCTCGGTTGCTGCATTCAAGGAGACGAAAAGTTGCTCATTTATGAATTCATGCCAAATAAAAGTCTCGACTTCTTCATTTTCGGTAAGCATTATACTATGTATACAAACATCTAAGGAAAAATCTCGATCACAAAGTATCTAATCATGGGAGTACGATCCTGACAGATCAAACAAGAAGCAAGCAACTAGACTGGTCAAAAAGACACAAAATTATTAGCGGCATTGCAAAGGGACTTCTCTATCTTCATCAAGATTCGAGACTAAGGATTATACACAGAGACCTCAAAGCAAGCAATGTATTACTCGATAATCAGATGAACCCGAAAATTTCAGATTTCGGGATGGCAAAAACCTTTGGCGGAGACCAGACTGAAGGAAGCACAAACAGAGTGGTTGGAACATAGTAAGTCTTGTATATAAAAAAACGCTTTTATCATCTTAACCAGTACATCACACAAGTCTTGCATATTGTAATTATATTGCAGCGGTTACATGGCACCAGAATACGCAGCAGACGGTTTGTTCTCAGTAAAATCTGACGTATTTAGCTTTGGAGTGCTAATGATAGAGATAATAAGCGGAAAGAGAAGCAGAGGGTTCTATCAACCAACCCATAGTCACAACCTCGTTGGCTTTGTAAGTACAGATATACTTTTGTTTGCTTGTTCTTAGTGTACATTAATACGGGAAGTTGTCTTTTAGGCATGGAAAATGTGGAAAGAAGGGAAATATTTGGAAATAGTAGATTCAGCATTGGAAGAGTCGTGCCATTTATTCGCAACTGATGCGATGTATCCATATCAGTCTGTTATGTGTTCAGCAGAATGCAGAGGAAAGGCCGAGCATGGAATCTGTGGTGTTGATGTTAAGCAGTGAGATTGTATTGCCACAGCCTAAAGAGCCCGGTTATTTCAGAGACAAAGGCCCGTTTGAACCAGAATCTTCGACCAGCTTGAATATTGAATCGTGTTCGACCAATGAATTTACCTACTCGATACCTGAACCCCGATAAAAGATCATCTATAACATGCTTTATACATCTTTTTGTCATGTTCTGCATTTCAAGCGTCTAATATGGCCACATGAACCTAATGGGACAAAAAATTTCTGTTTAAGTTAATGAAGCAAGCTAATATTCCTTTCCAATTTTGAAATACATGGTAGATTGTCAATACAGAAGCCATGGATTAAAATGATAGATTATCCAAATTAGCATAAAAAGTTTATGACTTTTTCATGTCCGTTTGTTCTTGCTTTTATTTTTGTACTCTAAACAGTAGAATCTAGCTCGTTCATCTATATTCTAGTGTTGTGTGTTCTGTGCTTCGTTATCTCTGTGCTTGTTTAACATTCCCATCGCCAAATTAACATGCGACTTTACTGTATATTCAGACAATATCCTATTATTGGCGTATACATATCTGACTCGAGTCTTTCTTGATAGTATTCTTACGTAAGTTAGTAAACGAGAAAACAAATTTGAAAAGACACCACCACACAACAACCTACTGAAATTTGGCTTAAATGATTTTTTAAACGTTGGTGCAATATGTAAATGGGTCCTTGAACTCTAATGTACAAAAATTGGCTGGTTGGATAGTTTAAAGGTTCAACAACAGAATCACTTTTCTGGTTAGGTAGAAGGAACCAAAAGTATTCTTGTAGCGAATTTTTTTCTTTTTTAAATGTAGGTAACCACTGGATATTTATACTAATCACAGATAGACAGAGTATGCAAAATAAAAAGAAATTTCCATTAACTATCATAAGCTAACAACCATCTGATCTTCTCGTGTCAGCATTCAAAGGTTTTCTTCTACTTTACAACAAATCAAGCAGCTATTCTTCTCAATACAAATGCTCAACAAATCAAAGAGCTACTCTTCTTAATCTAACACTTCCATTTGTCACAAAGCTTCGAATCGTAGCCTAAAATCTAAGCCAAAAAAAATTCTCAACTTGAGCTATTATAGTTGAGTTGTTCAACTATCAAAAAATCCAGGGCCAGCCCGCGAAAGAAGTTCTTTGCCAGCATCGTTTCCCATTTTTATCATATCATCAATAGCATATGGGCCTTTCCTAGAAGTTTCTAGCACTGAAACAGAGTAGAAAATGAAGAAGAGTAACTCAATTGTCCCAGAAAAGCAAGAATTAAAACTAATAAACTTTACCTTTGGTTCCATCTGGGGAAGCCACCAATCCCCTGAAAATGCAATCACCATTCTCGCCTCTACTAGCATATCCAGCTATTGGTGTACGACATGACCCATCTAATGTTTCGAGAAATGCCCTTTCACATGAAACGGCTAGCCTTGTTTCCTCGTGATTTAACGAGGCTAGGTAATTAGCCTACAAGAAACAAATGAAAGATAACCTTTCAATAGCCAAATAAATGAGATACCTCGTTTCTTTGATGTTGTACTAACTACGATTTCTAATTTTCATTTTTGAGCACGGTCAGTTGAACAAATTGGGCCTACTGGTAGTTGGAGTAAACTTTTGAATGTTGCTTGTGTTATAGAGATAAACAAGACATACACACCATTATATCATCATCACTTCGGCAAGCGATTCCTATTGCCCCTTGAGCAACTGCTGGAAGCATGTCATCAATTGAAAGAATTGATGTTACATTTTCTGTCATGTCTAAACGTTTAAGACCAGCCAAGGCCAAAAGTGTTGCTCTGACCACCCCTTCATTAAGTTTTCTCAACCGAGTCTGCACATTACCTCGGAAGTTATCAAGAACCTGCAATATGACGTTAACCAAAACCCCAAGTGAGAAGCAATCAAAATATCGTAGATAGGAAAGTATGGGTACATTGGCAACAAGAACATACTAAAATAAAAAATAAAAGAATTCTTCCATTAAAACCAAAAAAATGACATGATTCCATTAGTCTCAGTAGTGGACTGAGGGTCAAATAGCCTCTGCCCTTATAGCTTTGGAACTCGGGTATAGCTTTGTTGTAATCAGACAAGTTTAGATATCTTTTTCATATACCCAATATAATAAAACAACAAAACAAGATGCCCTCATCCAGGAACCTGAATGCTGAAAGCTCTAGGCAGCAATTTAATGCTTTGTTGTAAATCTATGTTCTTTTCAATGTGCTAATCAAGTAAAAGAAAAACATAGAACGAAATGTATAACTAAAATAAATGCGTGCCTTAGCATGAGAAGAAGCTTGACAAATTATCAAGAGAGAAAGCTTTAACAATTTCAAGATCTAGCAAGGCTTTTGGCAGGACAGTTTGAATTCAATCTGAATGTATGTGAGAACTTATTTTGGCTTAAACAAAACAAAAGAAGAAGAGGGATATAGTTTTAAAAACAGTAACTATTTGCATTCAACTACACATGAATTACAAATTATGTACACCAAGTCTAATTAAACAATACAGCGGAATCTTTAGAAAAGTGAATGAACAACAAATCTGAAGCCCTTTATCAATTATCATAACCATAGCATAATAATATTTAAAATGTGAGAAAAATCTTACACTAAGGGATGGATATCTGTGTAGTATTTGAGACTTTCTTCTAAGAGATGCAGTTCCAATAACACTGCCAGCAGGAAGCTCCGACAAAGATGATGCACTCAATGAAATAAAAGCATCTCTAACATCTTCTCGTGGAAGGTTGCAAGGGAGAATTGTCTTCTCTGGTAGATATGTCGGGACATCTTTCATTGAGTGGACTGCGATATCAATGTCGCCATTTATCAATGCCTCGTCGATTTCTTTTGTAAACAATCCTTTCCCACCTATATCTGCAAGTGGTTGACTTAGTATTTTATCTCCTGTGGTCTTTATGACCACTATTTTAATAGCCCCTTCTTCTGCTAGTTCTGAATGTGAAGCTATAAGTTTCGCTCGTGTCTCTTCAGCTTGGGCAAGTGCTAGAGGGCTGCAACGCATTCAAGGAAAGATGTAAAGATCCAAAAAAGAATCAAGGAAACAGTTAAAAGGGTTATTATAAGGTATTATGCAGCTCAAATAAGAAAAATGTAACTTTTGGATTTGCAATTAATATTGTCAAAATTAGGACAATGCTTGCCTTAAACAATAAGCAGTTTTTCTTAGAGATTCTTCCATATGTGGTGATTAGGATTATAACAATATCAACTTTCATCCCAGTAAATGAAATGTATGAATGCATTCAGTAATCAGTTGCAACTCAAACCTATAGTGAATGACCCACTGCTCATTATAAACAATGTCTTCCAATTTTTTACTTGAAGTATAACTATAAATTGATTGCACAATATTCCAATGAATCAAATTTCACTAAAAAAAAAAGGCGTCAAAGTAACTTATAAAAGGTATTTGGCTAAGCATGCATTGAAAAAGTCAACATCAAAGATCAAACGAAAATTTAGTATGAGAAATTTCAGAGATCAAATGGAGTACCCATTACGACCTGAAACCCTAAAATTAATCCAAGAACCCAGACAAATCTGACAATTGAAAACGCCGACAATTCATTAAATAGAGCTTTAATTTCAGGTACATTATCAAGAAAGTAAAAGGTAAACGGGAGTAAAATGTAATTACCTTCCTCTAGTTCCAATTCTAACAAGAGCAACTTTGGGTTCTTGAGTCTGCTGCTCAACAGCAACCGATGCTCTAGTAGTGAGCTTAAAACCGAATTTCTTTGTTAAATTGGGCAAAGATCCAGACTTCAGAGGTGGTTGAGAGAACCCAATAGAAAGAGAAGAAAGAGTCCCCATTTTAGAAACCTCAAAGGCGAGAGAAAGAAGAAATTAAAGAGAAAATTGATTGCAGAGAGATGGGTTTGCTTGGAAGGTATGGATTGGTATGGTGGAGTTGGGTACTGTGCTTTAGAATATTTAGGATAATTGGAGGATTCTGATATTTGGGGATAACTTTACCCAAAACTTCTGTTTGACTACCATAACATTACAATTTCATATTTTCAATTTTACTTTTTTATGGGACTATAATTTTACATACTTGCAAGTTAATAACTTTGATTAAATATTACAAGAAGTTGGTAGTTTACTATTTCTTATATTTCATTGTATCTTTTAAGTACAACGTTTTTTTATTTGATGAACTTAATTTTTATTCGGAATTTATGATGTTAATTTTCATGCCACCAACTTACTAATGTCATGTGTGTGTATATAAAAAAGAAATTTATAGGGAAATTGTAAAAGCTGTAGGTTTTGGAAACTTATCTACAAAAAATACGTTCCAACAGTTAGTTTGCATTGTACAATCAATTTTAAGTTCAGTTTTCACTCTATACGTTCTATATATACATTGTTTTATCAAGCTTCAACTGCTCCCTCTTTTTGCATCGCGCGTTTCTCTCCATCAAAATCTCTCTTCCTTGTTTCGATTATCCTCTATTTTCTCTAGATCGAAGTTTCTTCAAGTTTCTACTTTCTGCAATTCTTAAATTTTCTGCACAATTCCAATTTTCTAGCTTTCGACCAGTTTTTTTATTCAATTGAGAATGAGGATCCATGGAGTTGAAATCCTGTTATTGCTAATAGATTTCGTTTTGTCTATTTTTCGTTTTGTCTCTTTATGTTTGTCTTTGTTATTAATTTGCAGAAATTTTATAGAATTTTTGTGTTGTAATTGATATGAGGATTTCATTAGGCTGTATAAAAGCAATTATGCAATTGTAAATTCATATACTAATCTGATTTGTATCACTCTCATTGGTCTTGGGAAACCTACTCTTCAAAGTATTCCTGAACTTAAATTAGCTGATTAGGTGTAATTAATTATATTACATGTTTAGATAACTTTCTAATGCATTTTCATCACTTTTCATGATTAATTTAACACAACTTGTTCTTCATACCAGTTAGATACCAGCTTTCTACCAGATTCTAACAAGAAGTAGAAAATTACAAGCTAAAATACGAGTTAGATACCAGATTCTAACAAAATGTAAAAAACTACAAGCTAATACATCTTAAATACTAGTTACCTACCATATTCTAATAAGATGCAAAAAACTATAAGCTAAATACCAGTTAAATACCAGTTTCCTACCACTTTCTTACTAGTTTTGACAATTTTTGCTCTTCATACCAATTAGATATCAGATTCCTACTGTTTTAATTTCAATACCAGTTAAGTACCAGTTAGATACCAGTTTCCTACCACTTTCTTACTAGTTTTGACATTTTTTATTCTTCATACTAGTTAGATACTAGTTAGATGCTAGATTCCTACTATTTTATTTTCAATACCAGTTAAATACTAGTTAGATACCAGTTTCCTACCACTTTCTTACTAGTTTTGACATTTTTTGTTCTTCATACTAGTTTGATACCAGTTAAATACCAGATTCCTACTGTTTTAATTTCAATACTAGTTTCCTACCACTTTCTTACTAGTTTTGACATTTTTTGTTCTTCATACCAGTTTAATACCAGATTCCTACTGTTTTAATTTCAATACCAGTTAAATACTAGTTAGATACCAGTTTCCTGCCACTTTCTTACTAGTTTTGACATTTTTTGTTCTTCATACTAGTTAGATACCAGATTCCTACTATTTTAATTTCAATACCAGTTAGATACCAGTTTCCTACCACTTTTTTACTAATTTTGACATTTTTTATTCTTCATATCAGTTAGTTACCAGATTCCTACTGTTTTAATTTCAATACCAGTTTCCTACTATTTACATACTAGTTTCCTACTGTTTTGATTCAATAGTTTTATTTTACATAATCTAATCACTTTCTAAGGCATTTTAATTAATTTTCAAGATTAATTTGACATAACTTGTTCTTCATGCCAATTTCCTACCACTTTCTTACTAGGTTTGACATTTTTTTGTTCTTCATACTAGTTTCCTACCACTTACCTACTAGTTTCTTACTAGTTTTGGCATTTTTTATTCTTCATACTAGTTACATACCAGATTCATACTGTTTTTTATTAAATACTTTTGTAGAATTCTTTTTACATGTTGTAATCACTTTCTAATACATTTTCATTACTTTTAAGATTATAGTTGTTCGTTTATTGCTATGGAGATAAACTTTTGATATGTATTTGTGTTACCTACCATACTTTCATAACAAAATTGACACATCTTTTTCTTCCTACCAGTTACCTACCACTTATATACCAGTTTCTTACCAGTTGAAAAAATATTTTCGAAAAAGTATATCACAATGGCTAGCGTTTCGAAGATAAAAATGAGACGAACAAAAAACTCTAAAGCATTATGTAAAAAAATGAGCAGTTTAAAAGATAATGACGAAATAAGATAAGAAAATTAAAAAACAACCGTAAAAGGTAAGGAAGGTGAACACAGAAACTTTGGAGCGTATAGAAGGTAAATATGAAACTTAATTGGTCAAATAAGTTAGGATAGAAAACTTGGACTGAAATTATTCCTAACTTTCCGCCCATTTATAAAATTTTCCCATTTTGTTTTCAATTAATAAAAGATAGCAAACGTGATTTTTTCAGATAATGTTTCTTATTTTGTTAAATCAAGAATATTCATTGCGGACTCAACGACTAATTCTCTAGTCGATTAATTGGTAGTTCATAGTGTTGAATAACTTACGAAAAATTTAAGACTATTCATTATTAAAGCTCGAGATGAATCCATAATTTTTTATATATATCACATGTGTAATAGTGAAACTATTCGTTATAAAACAAAAAAAAATTATATGTACAACATTTAATTTCTTTTCATTCCATTTATTGATTTTCTTTTCCATTTCCAAACACATTCTAATTTTATAAAAATTAAAGAACTGGTTTGATTTATTTTTGAAAAAAATGAACCGACCAAGTATAATATGCACAACTTATGAATCATTTACCAACCAGAAAAATAATCAATATGTTTATTAGCTTGACTGAACACAGTTTTAATTCAGGAAAGAAGGCGTTGACTAATCAAATTAATGGCCAATGGATTCCATGCTCACTTAAAAGTTAGAATTTAATTCAAAATGAATCCCATTCCAAGCTAGGTCTAACATTTGAGGAACTATAACAAACATATTGCACCAGAAATTAGTTATAAATTTTCATTATTTGTAGATCTCCAACGCCACGTACTCGTTCATATTTAATTTGAATCTATCTACTAAAACTATTATATTTCACAAACCGTTTATTTTTTCTACACGAACCGTTATAATTTTTTTTATTTAAAACAAGATTCAGGAATTCTTTTAATAAATTCTTTTTTTTCCTGCCACTTATAGCATATAAAAATGTGATAATAAGCTCTTTTTACCAAGTTTTTGTTTGCATTATTTGGTGGTGTAAAAGTAATATAGTGTCTTTATATCAAATTTTTGTGTTCAACAGTTGTTGGTATGAGTGTTCATTACCAAGTCTTTGCATGGTAAAAAAAAGCAGTACAAATGCTTTACACCATGTATATAACTGGTATAAAACGCACCACGATTTTGTATGGTATAAAAGTGGCATAGAAGCATTGTGCCAAGTTTTGGAATGGTATAAATTGCTAGTATAGGTGTTATGAAGCACTAATCCTTTTATACCGGCTCTACGGTCAGATATAAACATGTAAAAAATGCTTCAAATAGTATAACATATATCTTGATTTATTGATAAAAAAATATAGGTGATTTTAAAGCTTATTTGTAAAAGACATTAACAATTTGTGAGATGTCATCAATTTAAGAAAACAAACAAATATTCGTATGATGAAATAAAGAAAAGGAAAAGTTTTAAAAAAGAAAGAGATGGAAAAAATAAAGAGCATAAACTTACAAATGATTAATTAAAAAAGGGACGCTTGTATTTTTTTCAAGTCCCCTATCAGACATTGCCTTATTTGAAACTTAAAATTAAATATTGATAATTTATGTACTCTTGTTTGATACGGTTGTTTAAAAGTGACGATATGGAAAAAGAAGAACGAAATAGATACATTCATTTGATATATGATTGGATTGACAAAAAAAACATATACTAGCATATATTCTCATTTATTTCTAAAAAGTCCTCTTCCTTTTCAATTTTGGTTTTCAATTTTGGTTTTTAGCTGGGATTTAATTTTCTTTTCAAATCACATCAAAATACAATTTTTCATAAATTTCTTTTAAAGTTTCAATCAATTTTATCTAAAATAATTTAGAATTATTTATTTATTAAATTAATTTAAATTTAAAATATGCCCATTTTAATTTAATATTTATAACCGCAATCATAAATCATATTTTTACCAAACACTAAATACATTTTAGTTAATAACAGTACAAACAAACCGTAACAGTAAACCTCAACAGCAAACCGCAACAATAACTATATGTAACTGCAACAGTGTTGCTAAACGTGATCGTAAAATCAAATGAACTTTGATTCCGTTCCTTGAAAAACAAAAGATAATACTTTAATCCCAAAAAAAGTAGTATCAAATAAAAATAGTTCCCAAGAGAGCTAAAAGAGTAAAAGAAAATCCACAGACATGTTATCATCCATTGAATTAAAATCAAACAAAAATTTAAAAAAGAGTAGAAAAAAGAAAGGATAACAAATACAGTGAATCACATACCGTATTTCTAATCATCTATCTGTCAAAACCAGGGGGTGCTTCTATAAAACCGCTTGTTTCATCTCTCAATCTTGGGGGCGCCAATTTTTTTCTTTCTTTTTTTATATAAATAAAACAAAGATATTTCCTTACTTTTGAAGGTCGTTTTCTCTGAAAATGGCATGGCCCCTGGTTTTTCCCTTTTCTCTTCCTTTTTATATATCCCTCATTTCCACCCTTATTTTCTTCACTACAGTTTCCCCTTCACCTATTTTCCAACGCTTATCCAATTATTACATCTTCAACCGCTTATTCATTCTAATTTATCTGACCCATTTCGGATCTGCAATTAAGGGCTCCAGAATATGCCAATTGAAGCAGAATCAAGAGTGCACAAAATTGGATATGCTAACAGGGTAATTAAGAAGAGAAAACACAGAAGAAAATTAATAAAAAAGAGTGAAACAACAACAGCCTTACAGGAACTCTACGATGCTTGTAAACAGGTGTTTAAAGGCCCTGGAACCGTTCCTTTGCCCCTGGATGTACACAGATTATGCCGCATACTAGGTAATTTCTAGACTCTTCTTCTTAATTGACTGATTTGCCAATAATATTCTGCTTTTAAGTGTTAGTTAATTTTGTTATATGATTAATATTGCTTCTGCCTCAATGAAGTCAGTTAGAAGTAATGAAATTTTTCAGAAAGAAGAAGGATAGTTTCATGAATGTTGTTGGGATGCTATTTTGTGATGGGATAGATATAGTTTTATTTGTCTATTTCTGGTTACTGTGTTTCCATACTGGGAAAGTTCTCAATCTTTATAATAATACTTTGTTCCATGAGATGCACGTATAAAGTTTCTTTCTTTTCATGGCCTGTAAGGACTTGTCTAGTTAAATTCGGTGGGTGTAATTTTATGTCCATAGGATTAAGATTTTCTAAAATTTACTCTATAGGAGGGATGGAATGTATGAAAGTGACTGAAAGAATATCTAAATAAATATGTATTGCATCATAACCCTTCATAATTGAATAAATGATCAAGATTTGCTTAAATTTAAGCTAAAATTCTAAAATAAAATTTAGGGATCTGATGATCGACAATAAGTGTTACATGAATTAGTTTTCATTCAATAATGTGGCACAATATCATTGGCCCGGAGTAATCCGGGTGTATAAATATGATATTGTCCAATTTTCCATGTATATAAATGACAATATCCGAGTTCACAATATTAGATTTAGTTATGGAATAAAGATCTATATCAAGAATGTAATTATTCTTGGTTTGGGCATATAAATGAACACATTATTGAGAATGTCTTTATTTGTTACTAATATAAACATAAGGGGCGCACTCTCTTAATTTTGTTTTAACCAACATGATACAGTCGAAAAGATTGTTTCTTTTGAAAACGTATAAGATAATTTTGCTGCAATATTCTTCAAGTATAGTTGAAGGGAGGGGATTAGGATTTGGATATTAATTTATGTGTTACTTTAGGATGTGGTATTATGACCCTACTACTACAAATGTTACAACTTTCAAAGATTTTTGTTAATGATTTCGAGGAAAAATTAGCTTGATGCTAATTAAATATTATTCTATTAAATGATTTCAAAGATTTTTAATAAATATTATTGCTTAAGAAACCCTTAGACATGATGATCTATTTTATTCCATTATGTGAACATAAATGTTTCATGACCCATAACTCAACAGCCAAAATGAATAATGTATAATGCTTGTGGTGCAGACGAAATGAAGGCAGAAGATGTTGGGCTAAGCAGCCAAATGCACTTCTTTAATCCTAAAACTGCCCTCAAAGAGACTCCCGGCAGGGTCATCACTGCTACCATTTACAAGTGCGATAAGTTTTCGGTACGACTAAATCACTAGCTTATACTTCTATGTTCATCTCTAGTTAAGGATGAATTCGGCTTTTTAACTTGTCTATCACATAATAAACCTCAAATATCAACTTTGTTCGTTTTCGATGTCAAACTTGAACATTGACCCTTTAGTCGGTTTTGATAATATAAAATCGGTTATTTTGCAGTTATGCATGTTCTTCCTTCCAGCAAATGCAGTGATCCCACTCCACAACCATCCGGGAATGACAGTATTCAACAAGCTTCTATTAGGCACAATGCACATCAAATCCTACGACTTGGTAACTCCTCCCGCTGAACACAAACTACCGCCTTCAAACGGTGAGTTTTCCTCCTTCACCGTTAATTACCCTCTCAGACTAAAAAAATATTAGTTTCTTATCAGAGTTTGTGTGAAATTTTCAGTGAAATTGGCTAGAGTGGTAGAGGATAGTGTGTTCGAAGCTCCTTGTAACGCATCGGTGTTGTATCCAACAACAGGAGGGAATATCCACCAATTTACAGCCATAACTGCATGTGCAGTGCTTGATGTTCTTGGGCCTCCCTATTCTTTGGAAGACGGCCGAGACGGGTCCTACTACAAAGACTATCCTTACAACGCGTTTTCCGTGGAATTACCGAAAGAGATGGAGGGGGAGACATATGGGTGGCTGGAAGAGATTGAAATGCCTGAGGATTCCCACATGGATGCTATTCACTACTCTGGACCACAAATTGTACACTATTAGAATACAAGTAATTTAAGTGGAGTGATGATAATTGTAATTTTTTTTGTGTGACCTGAATGGAAACTATTCAAACACAGTACAATATTTAGGGTTTTCTTTCACCACCGTTCTTAACAATTATTCTATAAACATCCGTGGTTCTAGTTGCGATTTTCTCCATTTAGTTAAACAATTTTTCCATGATTCTAATCAGCAACTATGTTCCCTGATAAAGTACAACACAATAACATAACAATTTTAAATTCAATACTAATTTACTACTCCCTCTGGTTTCTAATATAAGTCATTTTAGATTTTTCATCAAAACTAATAAAACATTTAATGTACTATTTTATTCTTTAACTTTATAACAAAATTTTCTCTCTTCTTAAATATTAATTTATAAATTAATCTACACTTAATCTCTTTCCTAATTAATGCGAGGGTATGTTAGGAAAATCTTGTTAAAAAATCATTGATATTTTAAAATAACAAGTATTAGGAACCAAAGTAAAAAGGTCTAAAATGACAAATATTAAGAATCGGAGGGAGTAACGAGTTTTAACATATTAAGTTCAATCACGTTATTATATTTGTGTTTGTAATTGTTTTCTTTGAGGGGTTTGATTATTAGGTTAAATACAAATCTGATATTCAAATTATTATATTTCTTTAAAATGCTGAACTAAGTTCATCTATGTTGTTGGTAATTTTGCATATGTGCTGCGTTATGTTAATTTTAACAGCTTCTTTTTTTAAGAACATGGATTTTTGTATAGATCGAATATCGAATCCAGAATTTCTCACATTTTCTTTGAAAAGTTTACCAATTGAGTGACATCCAATCAATATTTTAATAGCTTTTCTAGTAATTGAGGAACAATAGTTTCAATTTCAACTTCACAAATTTCAAACAAAGTGCAACCAACTTCAATTCCTTATCAGATTCCTAAGTTCAAACACAATGCCAAATTTCAATTAGTTAAGTTCACCATATCAATACTTCACCTTATATACCCATTTAGCTATTTCAACTTCAGTTTACACATTTATTCAAACCCATTCAGCTATAAATCTATAATCCCAATTTTATATAAATTTTAAATCCCCATTTCACAATTTTGAAAGAACATAAAGTTTAGTAACTAAGTCTAGCCAAAGGCGTCGGTCGTGTGAGGCAGAGGCGGAGGAAGAAACCATGAACGACGGCGATAACTTTCCGATTCCAATGGTCCGTGAAGCTCGAAAATGATGAAAATTTAAAAATTTTGAAAGGTAAAGAACAAACGCGGAACATGAGAAAAATCAAACGGGGTAGCCAAATAATTAATTTTTATTTTAACTGAGGATCTAAAATAATCGTAGATCAAAACAACGTGTTTTGAGCTAGAGTTAATTTAAACCGTGAGTTCTAATTTAAACCTGTTTCTGATTTTCTAATTATATTCCTCTCATACAAATTTCAAACAAACCAACTAGCTTCTGTTCCTAATCAGATTCCTAAGTTCAAATACAACGCCAACTTTCAATTTCTTAAGTTCATCAAATCAATTTTTCAACTTCATAAAACACTTGAGACTTAAAATCTATCCCCATTTAGCTAAGCCAAATGGGTTGACCCGTTAATTTATTTCCCACTCAGCACAAATTGTCACGTTAGAGCAACTCCAACCCCAAACCAAATGTGGGGTTGAAGGAGAATTGGAGCCCCAGCACCAAATAATTTTATATTATTTATTTTTCTTTTGTTAGTTTTATTTTATTTATTTATTTGATTATTGTTTTATTTTGTAAATGTTTTGTATTAACAAACAAACGTGTAATATAATTTGTTATAATTTTGTAGGTGTTATTTTGTTTTTGTTGTGCATTTATTTTTATAATTATGTTTTAGTGTGAAATTGTTGTATTTTTATGTATTTCAGTGATATGTTTATGTTAGTTTGTTGTGTTGTTTAATATCTATTATTTATAATATTATTTTTTATTTTTATTAAATTAAATTTTTTTAAAATTTTATAATATTGTAAAATGGTTTATAGAAATAAATATGTAAATATTTATATTTTAATTTGTAAATGGTTATGTTAATTTTTATATATATATATATGTATGTAGGTATAATGTAATTTAATAATAATAAAAGTTAGGTAGAAAGTAATAAAATAATAATATTTTAGTTTGATGTAAGAATTTAGAATGAATGGTTGAAGATGTGTACATTGAAAGAAAATGGAATTTTATGTGAAAAAATAAGGGACGGGTTGGAGCAGTTTTAAGCAAAGTTCAATTACGGAGAGTGAGGGGCTGTTCAAAATTGAATACATAATCTCATAAAGCTATTTCATCACTCTTGCCTCTCCTTTTACACGTCTACATTTATATATGTTTCTAATAGAAACGACAAATTAAACAGATCGCTCACCTTTTGAGTTTGTTCCTTTTATGTCAGTATATATTTCATTACTAACTGGCCTCCACTTGTTATGATGATAACATATTTTCTGACTGAGTCCGCATTGGCATGTTTGTTCTGTGTTGAATGAAATTCATGTTGAACTTCAACACGAATTTTGCCTCATTTTGTGAGCGAGTAGGAGTATCTAAGAGGAATTTTGTTTTCAAATAACTTCAATGGCGAAATTCCTGAATTTAGTAGTTCAACATGTCTTCAAATGTTCGAAATTCAAGATAACTCGGCTTGGTTACAACATTATTTAGAAGGTGTTTCTCTAAACTTAAAAATTAATCAAACTTGTTTAAAAGTAGAATTTTAAATTAAAAGTTAATTTAATGTTTCTCTAAACTTTTTTTAACTTAAAAAAATTACTTTTAAGTAAAAGTAAGAGTAGCTAATATTTACTTTTAAAAAGTGATTTTTTTTCAAATCTACTTTTTGATCAAACAAATTACAATATTACCCCTATTCTATATTCAAAACCTAATACCTTTTTATAAAACATATACTTTATAATCTTTTCAACTATTTAACAACTTAAAATAACTTAAAATTCAATTTTAAAAAACATTTTAATGACTTAAAAATCATTTTACAGAAACACTAAACTCTTTATTTTTAAACACCTTAAAAGTTGTAAAAACACTTTTAAATTCCAAGTCACTTGGAATAACACCCTTAGTTGCTGGCTTATTTACGCCATAAATTCTTTCTTTGACATTGTGGCTTTTCATGGTTCTATTAATCGTGGGTTCTTCTTACAATTCCCCATCATTCTCTAGATAAATTTTATTGTTACTGGTAATACATACCGTGTCTTGCTATTAATGACACATTACCCATTGAAAGCAGCTCTCACAAGATTTTATTATTTGTTACTTTAAAATTGATGTTGCTTGTGTTAAAACTCTGACGAAGATCATTCATGAACAAACAGGAAAGTTAAAACACTAGTTTTGATTAAATCAACATTAAGAGGCACGCAGTATTTCATTATAAATATTACGATTTTCTGATGCCGGAAAAAAAACCTTCAAGAATAAATCTCAATAAAAGATATCCGAGGCAGTAAAAGCGCCAAACTCACCAAAAATACACAGAAGAAAAAAGATTAAAATCAAGAAGAATCTTTATTCTCATAAACAGTATCATAAACTGTGTCAGAAGGTGTCCTAAGATTGAAAAATTCCCTTTTTTCATCGTTAAGATCATAATCAGTCAAACTCAATGAAAATAAACAAGGTTTGATCAGAAAGAACGCAGCGAGGACATCAATTGTTCGATCATTTGACTCAAAGATCTTCACAGTCCTTTTCTTTCATCATATTCACATCTTTTTAATCAAAATCAAACATTATAAACAAATAAAAAAGAAATAACAAAGAAGGAAGCAAATTGGAGGAAGAAGGAGAACCAGATTGAGAAAGGCAGAGAAGATAAATGCTTATCTGGATTTATAAAGGTCTGACTTGAAACCCTAAGATACCTCAAGGACTCCGTTTCTTTTCCCAATTCTAGCCTTGCCCAATATCAAGCCCAAATTGCATCGCATGGACTTTTTTTTTTTTTTTTTTGGCGTATGTTTTATTTGCTATATTTTTTTATAAAATAATTTTGTACAAATTTTTAATTTTATAAAATTTAATAATAAAATTTTTTTTCTTTCTTTTACATAAAAAGGAGAAAAAATTTTCTTTTTACCCTTTTTAAATTGACTTTGTCAACCTATATAACTACATTCTCTCTTTTATTTGAATTTTGCAACTTTAAATTTCTATATCTCACAAATCGTTGATTTTTTTAATCAACGCTTTGAAATATTTTGTTCGTCTTAATTTTATCTTTAAAATGAAATATACTTTGATTTTTTCGAAAAATAAAATAATGTTGTGCAATCTTATACGGTGTATAATTGTGGTATAATACCTTTTTTTACTATTTTTTCATTAAGGCATTACACATGGCATAAAGTTGTATAATGAATTTATATAATTTTTTTTCTCCTTTATGTTCATAACAGTACTGATTTCTCCATAAAATCATGGTATGAAGACCTTAAGCCTAATATGAAAACTCTTATACATGGTATAATAGTGGTTATATATACAACAATACTCATTTTCTAGTAAAAAAATAATTTATCATAGTCTTGTACATAATATAATTGTATAATACCTGTATTTACTGCTTTTTCATGAAGGCGCTGTATATGATATAAGAGTGGTATAATATAGTCTATTTTAAAATACATTATACTACTTTTATACACTATATAAGATTTTTATGAAAAATTGTTATTTTTATTATATAGCTATTATACAATATTTAAGATTGCGATAAAGTTTTTATTTTTTCAAAAAAATTAAAGTATATGTCATTTTAAAAATAAAATTAAGACGAATAAAATATTTCAACGCGTCGATTAAAAAAATCAACGGTTTGTAAGATATGGAGGTTTGAAGTTCTAAAATTCAAATTAAATAGGATAGAGAAAGTAGTTACAAGAAAAAAAAAGGGTAATAGAAAAAAAAGAATTTAATAAAATGACAAAGTAAACATTAATTCCTCATATTTGTAAAAGCAATAAAATCTTACTTTTTTTGGTATATAGTTAAATTACCCTTCTTTTAAACCAATAGCCATTACTTTTTATTAGAGAAACTATCGATTTTGTTCTTATTTTGGTTTATTATTTAAAAAAATATATTTTTAAGAGTTCATTTTATTTTTATATGTTTTTTTATGTCCTGATTTTACATTTTTACGCTCTTATGTTTTGATTTTACATTTTTACGTTCTAGTATATATTTGTTATGTATCTATAATATGTACATGTGTTATATATCTTCTATATGGTACAATATATAAATTCCACTCAAATTTTTATTAAATTATCGCAATATATATATATATATATATATATATATATATATATATATATATATATATATATATATATATATATATATATATATATA
>CATIWQ010777297.1:0-19136 GCA_949673415.1 Euphorbia schlechtendalii | reverse complement strand
GATTAAGTGTCAGCTCATGTAATAGTCGTAGCTATCCTAAAATTAGACTTGTTAACGAAGAACACCACTCAACTGTTTGTATCTTGATCAATTAGAAACCCATTCCATCAATCTTATACTCTGATCAAAGGTTTATGAGTGTGTCACTTCAACAAGGGGCCCTAAGGTACATCTTCATTATATTACTATATCAGGAGTGATGGATCCCATCTTGACTACACAACTTACCAACATGTGATCATCGCTATACCCGTAATCACTCATATCATCTTGATCACCAAGGTATGAGTAAGTATGACCCAAAGTATAGCAACTCCTACATAAGGTAACTGGTATCTCAGGTGTGAGGATACTCATACTGCTACTGCAATAAGACATGACTACAACACATGGATATAGTTATTTCTGAGTGTCTGGCTTAAGGTGGTCTCCAATGTATTACCCGAATACATTCACGTGTTAACTCAAGGTACCACCTTCAGCTCGTGTGTCGACTGTTTATAACTCATCCAAGGAGTAAGCCTACACATGCTAGTCTATCAGCATCATTGATGTTCAGTCTCAATGAAACTACGACTAGGGATATTTAGACTATTCATAATAACATGTATGTGCAGTTCTCACTCCACATAGCTCCCGCTATATCCTTGCACTTTTACACCATGAATTAGTCACGGACTTTGTTTCATCAATGCGCATATATATATATATATATATATATATATATATATTTAAACATATATTATACTAGAGAGATACAATAAATCGAGTGCACTGATAAGTAACAAAGATGCCTTTGATTATTATTAGTAATTCGAAATTGTTTGTACATTATAGCTAATAAAGACATATCGCCCTAATTGCCTCTTGGGCATACATCATGTCTAACATGACGATCATTTTGTTTGTTTAATGCAAGAACTTGATTTGTATATGGAATCGAGTTGGATTGAAGGTTTGAGGCTTTGATTTTGGGAAATTGTTAAAAATGCCTTTTTTGGATAAATTATTCACATTTTTGCCACTTAATTAATTCTTTACATTGTATAACCTTTTACAATTTTGTTTTTCCTCCAACATGCTCTATATAAATGCTTTCCTTCTTCAATCTCGTGCTTTTTTCCAAATCTGCTGTCTCTTCTTTGTGTTGATACTCTCATCTCCTCCTTCTTTGATTTTGTTGATAAGACATTTTTCCAGGTTCATCTTCTCTTCTTAATTCGATGTTGCTCCTCTCTGCAACTATGTTCTTTGTATTAAATTTTTCTATTTTTATTTTGAAATTGTGATTTAGGTTTTTAATTTGATTTTATTTTCATTTTGATTCACTCTATAATGGTTTGTTTTACTATTTTGTAGTGAGTCTCTCTTCTCCTTCTTCTCCGATTTCATTGATCTGACATTTCTTTATTCGATTTTGCTAATCTCTGCAAATTTGTTCTTCTTTGCTTCAGGGTTTTCTATTTTTAATTTGAAATTGCGATTTAGATTTTTCTTTGATTTTTTAATCTGATTTGATTTTTGTTTTGATTCGCTTTAGAATGGATCGTTTCCCTATTTTGTTGTACTACAATGATTTGTTGTAATTAGAGTTTTGCATTTCTGTTTGATTCAACAGATGTAAGTTCTTCGGATTTTGCTACATTGTTTTGAATCTTAGACTGAGGAATTGAAGCTTGTTGGATATAAAGTTATTGGAGTTTTTCTTTCAAATTCATCAAGCTTTGATTTGATTCAGCTCTGATTTTATTCACAACTTATTTTTTTGATTAGAGCTTTTAAATTTCTGTTTGAATGATAACATTGAAGATATTGATGGTTTTTTATTAGTCTGCATTTGATTTTGCATTATCCTTTTTTTTGCGTATCTGGTAGCTAGCTATCTAGTTGGAAGCTGGTAGTTTTCTGAATTTGCAATTTTGTTTGTTTATTACTTTTGAAATTCTGTTTTTGAATGATAACAATGAAATATATTTTTCCTACAAGGTACCTCATAGATATTGAATATTTGAAAATTTTTTGAAGGTATATGGTAACTACCTGGTAGGATGATAGCAAATTCATGAAATATAGAAATCTGTTATAGACATGAACTTGGTGGATGGAACTAATTTCAAATGAAATATGAGGTTCCTACCAAGTTCATACTAGATATTGAATAATTTTAAAAAAGTTTTTGAATGTATGTGGTAACTACCTGGTGGGTAGTAAACTCATGAAATATAATAGAAACATGTTACAATCGTAAACTTGGTGGAATGGACAAACTTCCAAAAAATTATAAGGTTCCTATAGTAATTTAACAGTTGAAAAAAGTATTTGAATGTATTTGGTACGTACCTAGTAGAAACTTGATAGAATGCTAGTTTACTCATGAAATATAATGGAAGCCTGTTACAAATATAAATTTGATGGATTGAACAAACTTTTGATGAATTATAAGGTTTCTACCAAGTCCCTACCAAATACTAAACAATTGAAATTTTTTTTGAATGTGTATGGTAGGTACTTGTTAGTTATCTTGTAGAATTCTAGTAAATATATAAAATAAGGTATTTGGATTGAACAAACTTCTAATGAAATATAAGATTTCTAGCAGATTCCTACCAGTTAGTTACTAGATATCTAACAGTTGAATTTTTTTTTCGAAAAAGTATATTATAATGGATGTCATTTCAAAGATAAAAATGAAACAAACAAAAAATTTTAAATCGACATGTCAAAAAGTAAATAATTTGTGAGATAATGATTAAATAAGTTAAGAATACAAAGAAAAAAAAAATACATTATAATGGAG
The DNA here is from genome assembly GCA_949673415.1 of Euphorbia schlechtendalii. Taxonomy (NCBI): domain Eukaryota; kingdom Viridiplantae; phylum Streptophyta; class Magnoliopsida; order Malpighiales; family Euphorbiaceae; genus Euphorbia; species Euphorbia schlechtendalii. Next base: position 16,339 of record CATIWQ010777297.1, on the reverse strand, counting down.
GTGAACACAACAGCTTGGAACATACAAGCCATGTATATGAAACATAATTGATCAAAGTGCGCAAATCTTAATTTTCAATCCATTCTGAGGATACCAAGTTATAATACCGTCAATTCATAATATATATCTTTTATTATTAATACAATTAATATCAATTTAGAGAAATTGATATTAAATGCATCAAATAAATAAAGATGAACAAAATAAAAAAGATAAGTAATACTCCCTCTCTCCGATTATTTTACAAATCTATTTGTTCAAAATTTGAAAACATAAAATACTCGCCATTCTCAAAATTCCATTATTTTCAAGAGAAAAGTTAAATTGAATACATTAACTTGAATTAAATGTAAGCGTAAATTAATATTTTCATGCAATTATTAATTGATTTCTTAATAAGTGTGAAATGAGTAGGAGAGCGAATAAAAAAATCCGACCGATTACTGGTTGAAAAGGAACATAGAAAGTAGTAGTTGGCAACATAATGAAGCTGGATAGGCGATAAAGTTTTTAGCTCTAATTGATACAAGTCTTTTTCAATAGTTGACATTTAGTGTTTTGTAGTTCGACACATGGTAAAAATAAAGTCTCAAACATGAATCACAATTTTTAGCTCTAATTGGTCCCCATGCAGAACGGATAACTAGTGAAGACTGGGAAATGCAAATTTAAAAGTAGAGCAAGTTCCAAGTGGAAACGAGTCGTCCCATCACCCAAATCCTCTCTTGTTCTCATATCCAGGATATTCCCACACTTTAAATTCCTCTTCACCAATCAAATGTAGCCCAATTAGATTTCTTATGAATTTTTCTAATTGATTAAGTGCTATTAAAACACCATCTCTGAACAATGGCGAAACCCTACCAGCACAAAAACCCTAACCCCGCTGCCCCTAGCAGCCACCGTCTCCACCACCAAGCGTCGAAAACCACCAGCCACCTTCCTCGCCCTTTCCTCCCTTCAACCAGGAAACCTACCCGAGAAGCCATCGATGTTAACAACTCAGCAATGAGAGGAACTAGGGTTTACTTTGAGAATTACCCTAATTCTCATGATTTCAAGGCTTTGCAATCAGTTTTCATGAAGTATGGTATTAAAGGCAGTGTTTACACAGCTAGGAAAAGGAATATCAGAAATCTGAACTTTGGCTTTCTAGCACCAGATGGCTCATTACCACTGCATGAGGTCCTTTATCGCATGAGCTCTGTTTGTATTGATACAATTAGAATGTGCGCCTATCAAACCAGATACTCTCGCCGCAACCTTAGCCCTCATCAGACCCTAAAACAGCCTGCTACTTCACCTAAACATCAGAAAGTTTTTCACAAATCGTTTAGAGACCAACGCTTTTATGTGGATGTTGTTAATGGCACTCAACCTATCATGGTAGGTTTAAGCTCGAAAGCTCAATACGTACCTTGGCTGTCACACGCATGTTTAGTTAAGGTCAGAAATATCTCTATCATTCCTGACTTGTTTTATTTGGTTAAGAATAGAGATTTCGCGATCGATTTTGTTGCACCAGCGGGTGGTAATCAAGTTGTCATGTGTTTTTTCTCCAATGATGCCATGATCGATTTTATTGATGCGGATTGGTTACCACTACAAGACTTGATTTCTAAAGTGGTCCCATTTCCAACTGACTTTGTTTGGGATGAGTGCCTCATGCATGCTAATTTTTTGGGTTTACCTCCGGCTCTTATCTCGGAACCTCTCATTCGACAATTGGCTTCGTTGTGCGGGAAACTTGTGTCTATTGATTTCAACTTTGATCACCTTGACCTATTAGACGTTGTTTCCTGTCATCTTAGTCCCTATATCTCTAAAGAATCACGCTATTGATCTACAAGTGGGTGACACTGTTTTATCAGTTCACACCTCATTTCGCCAAGCGGTTGCCTATTGCCATGGTCCAGTGCACAATCCACCTCAGTAACTTCAGCGATAGCAAGGTTTGAACATTCAACGGGTTCCAAGGAGCCTTCCTTTGCCTTTGAATTCCCAGCTAGTAGTGCCTCTCATGTCTCGGAGTCTCCTCTAGATAATGCAGCAACTCATTGTGACAATCCTCCTAATAACCATGTTACTCACAACGGCTAGAATATAGAGTTGGCAAGAAGTAGTAGCCACTCATAGCCACCATCCTTAAATCCTATTCCAATTGATAACCTCACAACCTCTTCTGGGCATGACATCTCAAACATGAACAAAGTCATTCTCTAGAAGCTCTCACATAAATCGATAGATAATGAGAATCAGCTCACTTTTGAGTTTGGGAAGAAACTTGGGTTATTCAGAGACAGGAATAAAGAGATAATTTTAAAGGCATTAGATGAGAGTTCATCTTCTTGAAAAGTGCAATCTTCGAGGATTTCCTTAATCTTAGATGTCTTTGTCTTTTGTAAGTTGGAATTGTCGGGGTGTCATTCATAATAATGCCAAACAATCTTTTATTCGTTCTTGCGTCACGAAACACAGTGTTCATTTTTGGGCTTTGATGGAAACAAAAATTGAGGATGTTAATAACCGCATCATTAAGAAATTCTGGTGCCACAATGATTTCTCGTTTCACTACTCTTCTTCACAGGGCCTTTCGGGGTGGCATTATTTTTTCGTGGAATACGATTCTATCGAATTTTAACTTGGTAGCTTCCTCGGAGAGATGGTCCATTTTCCATCTAGTTTCTTCTATTGTGGATATTCATGTTATGGCTTTATATGGATCAATTGTAGCATCGGAAAGGAACCAAATTTGGTTAGATTTGCTGCCTCTCATTAGGCTGTATACTCATCTTGATTTATGGCGATTTCAATGAGGTGTTGTTTGCATTGGAATGTTCAGGAGGCCGTACTACATAGTCAATGGATCGGTTTAGGAATTTCATGAATGAGAGTGAACTTATCGATATTCCCCTTCATGGCCGTGACTACTCTTGGGCTAATAGTAACTCTTTTTCCCAGATCGATAGAGTACTTATATCCTTTGGAATATCTGATATGTGGCCTGTTGTTTCCCTATCTACATTGGACACCACCTTATCTGATAATCTACCAATTTTATTCCGTTCTCATGATGTACCTAATAATGGCCAAAAACCTTTTTGATCATTAAATTGATGGTGGGGTCACCTGGATTTCTTGGCTTTCATTAGGTCTAAATGGAGCTTGATTTGTGCAGCCCACTTGAGCCGAGACCTCTCCTTTAAATTAAGGAAACTGAGCATTCGTATTCGCTCGTGGCATGCTAAACATTTTGGAAATTTAGAGGCGTGGATTAAGGATCTTGAAATAAAAATTTTGGCAGTGACTTCAAGTAGGAACTCAAGGCCTATATCATTAGTCGGCTTATCTGAATTACAGCAACTAAGAACGGTCGTACTCCAACATCAAAAAAATCCTGAGAGCATCAAACATCAGGAGTCTCAAGTCAAGTTGTCACTCTTTAGAGATCAGAACACAACCTTCTTCCATTGCTCAGCTTCAACTCATTATAGTAACAACATGATTACCTAACTTGAGATTAATGGATGTCTTCTTTATGATGCTCCTTTTATAATAGCAACTATTAGATCATTTTATTCGGATCTCTTTTCAAAGTCATGGGCTGTTCCATTTTTGTTACGGAAGTTACACTTTGCCACAGTCTCGGAGGCCTCTAACATCAGTTTGATTGCGCCTTTCTCGGAAGATGAGGCATGGGCAGTGATTTTCTCCTGTGATGAAAATAAAGCCCCTGGACAGGAAGGTTACAATTTTTTGTTTTATAAAAGATTTTGGGAGGATCTTAAATCAGAAATCATGAGCATTCTACACACATTCCACCATTCATCTCACTTACCGCAAGCATTGAAAACCTCCCACACCATACTCATTCCAAAAGTTCCGGGATCCTCATGTTTGAATAACTTCCTTCCGATTGCTCTAATACATGGAATTACAAGATCTTGGCTAAGTTTCTTTCCCGCTGTCTACAACCAATCTTACTGGGTCTGATTTTTGAAAATTAGTTTACTTTCATTAAAGGTAGAAGTATTCACGAGTGCTCTTTTCTTGCCTCGGAGGTGATTAGTGCGATTCACAAGCAACGACGATCTTGCCTTTTCCTCAAACTTAACTTCCATAAGGCGTTTGATAGTATCTCATGGACGTATATAGATGCGATGGTTTTGGCAATGTGTTTTTGATAGGAAATGGATTTCATGGCTCTCGAATTGTTGAAAAAATTCTACGACTTCTATTCTTATCAATGGCTCCCCAAGTGACCTGATTCGTCTGCAGAAAAGTATTAAGCAAGGGGATCCCTTAACTCCCTTCATTTTTCTCCTAGCAATGGAAGGTTTAACGCAGTTATTCGAGACTAGTATTCACGAAGGCCTAATCCTGAGTTTCTACTTGGATGATTCTCTTCTTGATATGTCCCTGCTGCAGTTTGCAGATGATACTATTTGCTTCCTTCAGGCAAATGAATTAGTCATCTCCTCTCTTGTACGCATCTTGAGATGTTTTGAATTGATTTTGAGAGTCAGAATAAATTTTTAAAAGAGTTCGCTTCTGGGTATTCATGTTGATCACAGTAGCCTATTTGGCTTTGCTTCTCAACTTGGCTATCGTGCTGAGAAGTTTCCAATAAAATACTTGGGAACACCACTCTCCTTTAAGCGACTATCGACTTCCATGTGGGATCCACTAATTGCCAAATTCACAAGTAGATTGGCAAATTAGAAAGGGAATTGTCTTTCTTATACAGGTAGAATGGTTTTAATTAAATTAGTTCTCTCCTCCATTCCGATTTATTTGCTTTCCATTTACAAATTACCCAATTCGATTGAAGAAAAATTGATTAGCTTGATGAGGAATTTCCTATGGCGTAGAGATGGGAACTTAAATGGGATTTGCAAGATAAGCTGGAACATGGTAAAATTGCTATTACCTCTCGGGAGTCTTTACATTCAGGATTTCAGATTGATTAATTGCAGCCTGATGCTCAAGTGGATATGGAAATTAAGATCATCAAGTCAGAACTCCTTGTGGTTCATTTACTGTGTTCATCGAAATGAATTTCATTGTTGGAACGATGTCATTACCTATGATACTTCCAAGCTATCTCCTATTTGGTCGGATGTGGTTCGTTGTTGCTTCGGCAATTGATTGTATTGGGAATTTTTTACTTTGAATTGTCGAGTTAGAATTGGTAATGGGATACAATCTTCCTTCTAGTTTGATAATTGGACGAGTTACCAAAGCCTTCATCTGTTATTTCCAGACCTTTACGCTATATGTAATCGTAAATCTTGTAATGTTCGTGATGGTTGCTCAGCTATTTTCAAAGTTAACAGATTCTATCGGCCCTTTTGGAAAAGAATGCTGTGGTTGAATATGCAAAATAGATGTGTTGAACTTTGCAACTGGATTGCTATGGTCTGTCCTAATATATTCAGCAACAATTCTGATTTAATTAGCCATCAACTCCAGCTCACATTTGATGCTACTGCTGACCTGTTTCTGTGGGATCTTGGAAAAAATAGCGTCTACTCTACAGCAAGCTTCTACAGCGAATATTATCACCCTTCTCGATGGTCCGTTCTGAGTTCTGATTTTTCATTAGTTTGGAGGAGCTGTCTCCCACCCAAGTTGTGCTTCTTCTGTTGGTTGGTAATTCATGGAAGACTAGCCACTAAATCTTTTCTAGTACATAGAGGCTGTAACTTGATCATCGATGACTGCTAACCATTTTGCAATTGCATCGAGACTATGGATCATGCCCTGTTGTTGTGTAATCGAAGTTGACGTGTTTGGTAAGTAGCCATGAAGTGGTTCGAATTCTGCTGTCCCTTACCATGTAACAGCGAAGCTTTTCTTTTGCAATGGCGCGACTTCTTTCAACTGGGACGAGCTAGGGAATTCGGTACATAATTTTGGATCGCCATTTCTTGGAGCATTTGGAGATCTAGGAATAAACTCATTTTTGAAGGAACCCATCCTACCTTGGATCACGTAGACTATTGTTTACATTTTTGCTGGTTTTATTTTAAATGTAACAAACGTAGTGTGGGTAGTTCAGAGTCGGACCTTTTTGTAAACCCGAGCTTTTTACTCTCATGTAACTGATGGATTTTATTTTATTTATGTAAGAGGAATAGGTGTTTTGTAGGCAAGCGTATGCATCAACCTAGTTGGGACATACGCCCCGAAATTTTAACCTATTCCAATCTTTTTCCCATTGGGGGAACACATCGTTCTCCAAAGGGGTTTTCAAAAAAAAAACTTGCTCTGCAAGTTTTACAATCTCCCACTTGCAAAATGGATGAGCAGTCTTTGTGTCACGTGCACTTCTCCTCCTCTAGATAGCAACTCACATGCTCTCCTCATGAATTCCCTCACTACATCTTGGTGAAGTCTAACAAACCCCACAACAACATATATCATGTAATGTCATTTTATCAGAATCTTTATACATGTAATAAAATAGTCAACCACTTGAAAATAAGGGTTTAAACTAGTGCATTTTAAACAAGTTCAGGGTATACATGACACATTGAAAGTTTAGGGTGGTAAGAGCCCAATTTGGAGAAGTTCAGGGTGGTAGATGCATTAAGCTAATAAATTCTCTCAACCTTTTACCGAAGAAAAGTTTATTGTAGAGGCTTAAAATTCAGTTCCCTTAAGACAATTATTTGTCCACTACCGATGAAATTTTCTCCTAGGATACAACCACAATCGTTCATCAAATTAACCATGTGAAGAGCAACTCACAAGAACATAAGTCTAAGTATCCTTTGAATGATATTTTTAGTATAAAAATAGAAAATAAACCACAAAGTGAACAAACAACAAATATTGACTGGATTTTCAAGGGAGAAAGAGATTGCTCAAAATTATAAGTTAGAAGGTTACCAGAGTAGGGTATTTATAAGACAAATGACATTAACATGGATTAAATTGATTTAAAATGCATTATCTTTTATAACCACTCATTCGTGGTCATTAACTTTTGTAACCACACGTTTATGTTCATGAACCGTAGATGTTATGAGAAATAAAATTGATTAAACACAAATTATTTTATTATAAGATCAAACACTCATAATCCCAAATAAAAATCTTGTTAAAATTAATGAGATGATAGTATCGAAACATAGATGCATCATGTAAAGCTGATCGATGTTTAAGCTTTGACCTATAATTTCTCATTTACCATCAATCCACTTTAGACTTGTCATATTTCGCTGAAAAGCTCTCAAAATGACATATTTTTTGTAATTTTAATCGAAGCTTTTCCATATTATAATTAGTGTAACGGTAATAATGCACTTTATTATTTACCCATATTTCCAACAATCCCCCACATGAATGAAAGTTGAAAACAATACATAAATTTTTCAAAATTTCGAAGTGGTGATAAAGCTCTTTGGTTAATATTTGCAAAAGATAGGTAGGCTATAACCTTTAAACATACCCTTGTGAAAGTATATTTACTTTTCTTGCTGACTAGTATACACGATGTCCTTAAACTATTATGTCGTTTGTGTAAACAATGATATACCCTACACAAATAACAACACGTTACAGTTTTTAGTTCTCATGGTTATTTTCGTTCTGGTCATGAACATCTCTTGGTTCTGCAAGAGTTTTAGACCACTATGCTTATCCTTTGAAGAGACCACACTTTACTCTCACATAGGTGATCTCGTTTTCTCAACCATTGATGCACAAATGATCATTAAAAGTATTTCTTAACCATAACCCATTTTGTCACTATTTACATCATAGGAATGGACATGGGGTTACCTCCACAGTGACAACACAAGGTCAATACAATTAATTAAACCAAGATTTTAGGATCTCTAGTCAAACATGGTTGACTTTTCCTTCACATAGCACCTTAAATATTCACGGGATTTAGCCCCATTGTTGTAGATGTCTTTTTAACTTGATCTTAGTTTAACCTTTGATTAGTGGATCCGAAAGTTATCTTTTAATCCTACCAAATCATAAGAGAAAACCAACATTGAGATCAATTGTTTAATGATATTATGTCGATGATGCATGTGTCTTAACTTACCAATATACATAATGTTAGGGGTGTTCTTTTAATTGTCTGGATAACTATATTACTATGCTTAGTACGGATCGCTCTCACATAGCCATATTTAGCAAGTTACCACTCCAAAAATGTTGGCTCACTAAACAGCGTTATAATCATAGATCCAATGATTATACACAATCTTGTTAACCCCGAAATCATTCTTAAAGTTAACTCGAAAGCATGTAACTTGATTAATATAAATGACACAAAACGAATTACTAGTTATGACTCATAGACATATCATAAACTTCAAAATAGAAAGTACAAGTAGAAAACAAAGAAAAGTTGTAAGGTATGCAAGTGAAAACTAAAGTTGATCAAACAGTATCCACTCTTTAATAGGAGTCGTCAGTTCCTGCAATTCCTGCATCTACTTTGAATCCGGTCTCAACTCTTTAATATGACTCATAGATGCTATTCTTTGTGAATCTCAAATAAAAGAATGTTGAAGAATGAAATTTTTTTTATTGATAAGTGCTTTGCAATTTCACTCATACAACAAACGCTCGAATTTTTGTAGAAATATAGTGATCGAAATAGGAATCGAGTCACTTATACATTTTTCTTGCTAAGACTTTGAACGTAGCGAAATCCAGATATTACACTCTCCATCTATACACGCACACTATCATTCAATGCCTTCTAATCATGCCATAACCATACACCACACACAAAATTATGGAGTTTGGAGCCCTATTTATAGAGTACGAAAGGTTGCATTCATTCAGACGAAGGGTCGTGTCCATTGGCGAAGAGTTTCACCGCTTCATTGAGATTGGTTGAATTGGTTTGATCTCATCTACAATGGAAAAGCACCTTTTCATGATTGGTTGACTTCCAAAAGGTGTCTTTCTATCTGACAGTTGATTGTGGTTGATGTCGGTTGATCGTTATTAACCAACGGTTGAAAGAAGAGAAGAGTTGACAAAAAACCGTCAAGGTCGTGAACTTTCTGTTGTGAAGGTTAACAAGTTATGACCGCGATATATGTGTCACGATCGTGACATGCCTTTTTCACTTGATTCCTCTTTGCTATTTCTACTAATCTTTGATGATAAGTGTATATTTGCACTTATAATCATGATACTTTCAATCATAAAACACTATGGTTTAAGTCATTTTATACTTCATATAAAAGATTTCACGTGGTATGTAGTTGTTTTTTATGCAAATGCAGAAACTAGGTAAAAATTGGGAGTAAAACGATCAAAAGTGGAATTCTATGGAAAAAAGTGACAAAGGTTCAAAAAGATGTGTGGAACTCAAAGATTTGGCTTAGGATCGAAGTTCTCAAAGATCGGCAAAGTTGCAAAGAAGAATCATGAAGAAACAGTATTTCACGATCGTGACATCTATTCGCGGTCGTGACTTGTCACTCTTCATAAATAAAAAATTGCAAATCAATTTTCATGGTCATGACATAAGATTCACGATCACCACTTGTGACGTTTAATGGGTATCTCTTATCAACTACCAACCGCCAGATAACAACGATCAATCGCCATTCACCACCATCAACTACCAACCAAAAAGACACCTTTTGGAAGTTAACCAATCATGAAAAGGTGCCTTTCCATTGTGGATGAGGATGAATCTTCACATCCAATTAAAATGAAGTGATGTAACCCTTTACCAATGGACACGACTCTTCGTTTAGATAGACGCAACCCTTCATACTCTAAAAATAGGATTCAAGACCCACCAATTTCGTGGGCATGGTGTATGGGATTATAGGCATGGTACGTGCATACTTAGTTTTAGAGAGAATCATGTAGATTTCGCTTCGTTCTAAGTTAGCGAGAAAATGTATAAGTTATTCTAACATTTTTTTGATCACTAGATTTCTCTACATATTCGAGCAATTGTTGTATAAGTGTAATTGCAAATCACTTATCAATAAAAGTTTTAGTTCTTCAATATTCGTTTATTCAATATTCACAAAGAATAGCATCCTAGCGGAGGTTCTGTATGGGCCGAGACCAAATTCAAAGCAGACGTAGGAATTGCAGGAATTGATGACTCTCATTAAAGTGTGGATACGGTTTAATCAACTTTAGCTTTCACTTGCATACCTTACAACTTTGCTTTGTTTTCTACTTATACTTCTATTTCAAAGTTTATGATATGTCTATGTATCATATTATGTATTTCATGTTGAGTCTTTTATATTAATTAAGTTATATGCTTTTGAGTTAACTTTAAGAGTGATTTCGAGGTTAACAAGACTGTGCATAACCACTGAATCTATGATTATATCGCTATTTAGTGAGCCAACATTTTTGGAATGGTAACATGATAAATATGGCTATGTTAGAGCAACCTGTACTAAGCATAGTGTTATTGTTATCCAGGTTTATATAATCGTCTTAATTTGTTGCACTAGACTTAGAAAAGTCATTTCATGTGTTGCTCTGCGGTGAATAATTAAATATCTGAGTATCTAGAACCGAATCTGTTAAAGTAGTCTGGAGTACATAATGTCTTTCATGATTTTGCATGTTTTCTTTGCTATACTTGTTTGTACGGATAATTTATACCGATTTCTTCCACTCTAATCTATTTATATATTAATCTATTTATTTACCATTATATCCCAACCAACCCATCAAAAATAAAATTATCTATTTTCTTTGTTCTGTTACTCTAGTTGGTCTTTAGAACTGGTTCCATCCATGTGGGTTCGATATCTTTTAAAACTACATCGCAACTGTATACCTGTAATTATCATCATTTTTCTATTTGATAAGTGGTATTGAAAACACCTGTACTTGAAAGCCAATATCGTGCGAACAAGTCATTAAACTTATCAGTAGAAAAGTGGCGAACATTTGACATCTTCAATCCTTTGCCAATTCCTTAAGTTTTGATAAGTGTATAATTACACTTATTATCATATTGATTTTATACACTAAACACTATAGTTTTAGTCATTTTTGTGCTTCATATAAAAGATTTCACGTGGTATGTAGTTGTTTTTTATGCAAATGTAGATACTAGGTAAATCTTGGGAGTAAAATTATCTAAAGTGGAATTCTATGTAAAAAGAGTGAAAAAGGTGCGAAAAGATGCGCGGAACTTAAAGATTTGGCTTAGGATCGAAGCTGTCAAAGATCAGTAAAGTTACAAGAAGAATTCTGAAGAAAAACACAATTCACGTTCACGACAATCATTCGTGGTCGTGACTTGTATACTTCAGAACAGAAAGTTGCCAGACAAGTATTCACTATCGAGACTTGTATATCGCTATCTCAACTCTGACAATTTTATAGTCAAATCTTCTTAACGACCAACCGCTAGATAAAAGTGATCAACCGCCATCAACTACCAATGAAAAGACACTTATTAAAAGTCAACCAATCATGAATAGATGCCTATCCATTATGGATAAGACTAAAGCTTATCAACCAATCACAATGAAGTGATGCAATCTTTCACCAATGGACACAACTCTTCGTATGGATAGACGCAACCCTTCATACTCTATAAATAGGGCTCCAAGTTGCACCAATTTCGTGGAATGGGTGGTAGAGATAGTGAGAGTGGCATATATGGTGTTTAGATAGAGAGAAAAATCATGTAGAGTTCATTCGTTCTAAGTTAGTGAGAAAATGTATAAGTTATTCGAACCCTATTTCGATCACTAGATTTCTCTACATATTCGAGTGATTTTTGTATAAGTGTAATTGTAAATCACTTATCAATAAAAATTTTCATTCTTCAATATTTGTTTATTCGATATTCACCAAGAATGTCATCCTAGAGGACGTTCTGTACGAGTTGAGACCGGATTCAAAGTAGATGCAAGCATTGCAGGAATTGATAACTCCCATTAAAGAGTGGATACGGTTTGAGAAACTTTAGCTTTCATTGCAAACCTTACAACTTTACTTAGTTTTCTACTTATACTTTCTATTTCGAAGTTTATCATATGTCCATGTGTCATAATGTGTATTTCATGTTGAGTCTTTTATAGTAATCAATTTATATGCTTTTGAGTTAACTTTAAGAGTAGTTTCGAGGTTAACAAGATTGTGTATAATCACTGGATCTGTGATTACAACGCTGTTTAGTGAGCCAACATTTTTGGAATGATTACTTGCTAAATTTAGCTATGTGAGAGCGATCCGTACTAAGCATAGCAGTATTGTTATCTAGGTTTATGTAATCGTCTTAGTTCGTTTGCACTAGATTTAGAAAAGTCATTTCATGTGTTGCTTTGTGGTGAATAATTGAATATCTTAATATCTAAAACCGAATTTGTTAAATTAGTCTAGTGTATGTAATATCTTTCTTGATTTTGCATGTTTTCTTATACTTATTCGTAGGAATAATCTATACTTATTTCTTCTACTCTGATCTATATACATTTATCCACCATCATATCCCATCTTACCCAACTAAAATAAAATCATTATTTTATTTTCTTTTGTTCCGTTTCTCTTCTTGATCTTTAGAGTTGGTTCCTTCCCTGTGGGATCGATATCTTTTAAAACTACATCACAACTGTATACTTGCAGTTATCATCACTTTTCTATTTGATAAGCGGTATTGACAACACCTATACTTTAACGTGAACAAGTTTTTGGCGCCGTTACTGGGGATAAGCCTTTCAAAACGAGTATAGCCAAAATCTTGCGAACAAGTTATTAAACTTATTAGTAAAAAAGTGGTGAACAAGTTCCACGCATCCTTTTGCACATTTTTCACTCTTTTTTCATAGAATTCCACTTTTTTTCATTTTACTTCCAAGATTTACCTATTTTCTACATTTGCATAAAAAACAACTACATACCACATGAAATCTTTTATAGGAAGTATAAAATGAAACAAAACCATATCGTTTTATGTTTGAAAATGTCATGATAATAAGTGTAATTATACACTTATCATACCCCCACACTTAACTTTTACCTTGTCCTCAAGGTAAATACAACAGAATTGTATAAAATAGTATTCATGTTCATACCTCATTTGGCGAAAGACTATCGTAGTGAGTACCATGTTCCCACATTGCATAAGATTCAAGTAAAAGTTCAAAATTTCCCACAAATTAGTAATGTGCAATTTATATAGTCTAGTTGCATACCTTTCCTCTTAATGGAAAGTTAACCTAATTGCGTCTTCATATAAGCGTTATATGATTACTCGAATATTTCCCTCTCTCAAGTATAGTATAAAGTATAAAGGACAAAAGGAGCACACTTTGGAAAGTTTGATCTCAAGGCATTTTAGGAAACCTAGGATGCTAAAGCACTCTTAGTGGTTGCATTTTATGCTCCATACCACTCTCCCCTTTTTTTAGTGGTTGCATTTTATGCTCCATACCACTTTCCCTCATTTTTTTTCTTTTAAGCATATGTTTTTGAAGTTTAGATTTGTACTTTGCACCCATTTTTCATGCTATGATACTTTTTCTTTTTTCACTCATTGAATGGTTGCAGTTTCTGCTCCATACCATTCCTCACCTTTTGCATAACTTATTGGTTATCCTCTCTTTCTTTTGATTTTTCACACTTAATACCCTCATCCTTTATTGATCACTTTCAAAGTATTATAGCTATCTTTTCCCAATACTGTAAACACACTCAATACTTATAGGACATATTCGAGAATAGTATATAAAACTCATAGTAAGAACACTACTAGATATTACTCCACTTAAACTTATTGGTAGCATTAAACTAAAACTATAAAACTTATACTAATTCATATTGCATTGAAATATATATCGAAACTTCCTTGGAATGTTGCTTTTGAATGTTACTCACAACTCATCCTTACCAAATGTGAAATGTTGTGTGAAAATGCACACACTCTCAACATGTGGTCCACTAAGCCATAGATGGTCTGTCGCAACAACGAAAAAATGTTGCCTAAAGTGGAAAAAGTGTTGCGAAAGCACTTGTCGCAACACTTTTCCGTGAAAAAAGTCGTTGGTAATGCTTCCCTTGTGAAAAGTCATTTTTGCAACACATTTATTTTTTTTGCAACACTAAGAAATGTGTTGCGACAAGTGACTTTTTGCAACACTTTTTTAATACTTGCAATGCCTTCTGCTATGTTGCAAAAAATACCCGTCTCCATCAACGTTAAAGTCCGTTAAATTTTTTCGTAAAAATTTTGTTATTTTTTCGCAACACTTTTATTATAACACTTTTAGCATATATGCAACACCATATCTAGTTTTCGCAACACTTTTTTAAAAACACTTATATCGCATTTGAAGCACTTTTTGCAATTATTGCAACACATTTATAAAAAAATTAATTGATGCCATAATTAAAAAACATTGAAATTTATTTTTTTAAATTAATTTATTATGCATAATATTCAATTATATACAAATTCGAACGAGAACTAAAAAGTACATAGTATACTATACAAACTAAAAATAACGCTACTAAAAGTTTATAATGTTTCCAAAATATTCTCAAACCGATCTTTACATATCTAAACTTTAAATTGCTCGTCATGTGTGTGAAACATTGCTCTTAAAATCTTCATAAGCAACTTCTTTTGTTGTTTCCTAAGTCTTTCTCCGGGGAGGAACTTGGAATCGTTAGTGAATTGAGGAGTTCCATACCAAATTGACCAATTAAATTGTTGTCATCACCAGCATCCTTACTATCTTCTTGGAGAACAAAGGACCTTTAAGTCAATCAAGTAACCCAAATAAAAGGACTTGAATCAACAATAAAATAGTTAAAGATGGTTGACCTTCAATGCCTTCAGAAATTTAGCAGTTCTACTTTGTGTAATTGTGCCAAGGCAGTCAATTAATTCTAGATGTGTCATACCATTGCAAGAATCACTGCGAGGGTGGACAATGAATTGATATTGCTGATTTTGATAAATAATGGCTAAAACAATAAAAAATACTTCATTGAAGATGTTTATATCAAGGAAAAATCACAAAACAAAATAGGGCAGCATGAAATGATAAATATATCAAGGCATACACCACAAACCTAACGCAAATTATCTTAATGTGTACAACCACCAGTCCATGTTTTTTTATCATGGGATATATTTTTAGCAATAAAATATCATAGAAATTGGCATGAGATATTTTCTGTCATATTTTTTTATTAATAAAGTGGTAAAAATTGAAACTTTATTTCATTGAAAGACCAGCCACTGATCAATCATCAGCATAACAAAATAATTTAGGAATTAGAGAAGAGAAATGCTAGACCATGCTTGATAAGCTCACGAAGAAACACCTCTTTATTACTGTATAAACTATTAACAATAAGGTCTATGAGGCGACTAACCTGCCAACAACGAAGGATAAAATAACAAAAAGCAATTCAGTATCGTATTGTTGAGTTCATTATCCAAAGTAAAAAGAAACAAAAGTAGTAGGAAGAACTCATTAAACATACATCTGTATAATCACTATCTCAACTTTTTCCAAAAAAGGCAACATGACAGTTTCTGTTCATTAAGCATAGGTGATAAATATGTATTCAATACAAGTGACATAAGATTTAAAAACAAATCAAATTAATTGAAGTGTTTTACTATGATACTGATACGTATCTCATGTAAATGAATCAAATAAAAAAAGAGAAGCCACAATTTGTTTCCGTCATCATTATATTTATTCTCCACACATATAGCATGTAAAAGCAAATAACTTCATGATTCTCCTCTTGCAGCCACATACTATGTCTATATCCCCACAATCACATAAAAAGCAAATTGATGCATATCGTTAACATATGCTACAGCAGGTTATTATTCAAGATCTAGACATAACTAACAACGTTTTCATCCAAAATAATTTTAATACAATTTCTCTAAGAATATTATCCTGGAAATAACCCCTCATGTCATAAAAATAATGTGGAGGTAAGGTTGCTTAAAAAAATGTGCACTGGGTCGCCCTTCTCTAAGAATAGCATTTATCTTTGCACTATTTTGTCACTTCTTTCGCTTTATCCAATTTTATAACTCTTGAGTTATTTGTTAGTTTTGCAATCTTTAATTACCCACAATCTCTAGTAATTCTCCCATTCACTCGTCGGTAATGTTATGTTAGAATTGGCAATGCAGAAAATCTATTATAAGTTGACAATTTTTAGCATTACCCACATTTCTAAGCCACACGTGGAATAATCAGATGTTAAAGTGATAAGCCTCAAGTTACTTTCACTAATTTTCTAAAATTAAGAAGGGTAAGCTTTTGTTTAGAAGTACTACTATAATATAATTGTTTCTTCAAAAAAATTGAAGAGATCACCTCCTCAT